>PVJS01027377.1:7899-26383 GCA_004027185.1 Glis glis | reverse complement strand
ACCCAAAAAAAAAAAAAAAAAAAAAAAAAAAAAAAAGGCCAAACAAAACCAAAAGCTAGTAGAACAAGTTTATTACACAGAAGTGAGTGCGTCAACTACCATGCGAGCATGCAAGTTCCTCAGGGCTGTGCTAAAATTCTAAGGAGTGTCAGCCATTGCAGGACAGAGCAGCTGTATTTCTTAGAGGTCTTCTCATCCATGCCAGCTCCTGAAGGTTTATACCAAGGTAGTAAAGGTAGGTCTTAACGAGAACTACTAGTGTCTACCAGAAATACCAGCATAGCAGATTGATTAAGTAAATTACAGGATGGCAATACAACTGAATAGACCCCATTTACTATGAATAATTATTATCATAATAAAAATAGCTATTTAGAACATGTCGAGCACAATTCTAAGTGTTAAGTTACAAGTTTTTTTTTGTGGTACTGAGGATTGAACTCAGAGGAATTCTATTTCTGAGCTACACCCCCAGTCCTATTTTATTTTTATTTCGAAACGGTCTCGCTAGGTTGATGAGAGTCTCACTACTTGCTGAGGCTGTCCTCAAACCTGTGATCCATCTGTCTCAACCTCCCAAATACTGGGATTACAGGCATGTGCCACCATGCCTGGCAAGTTATAGTTTTAAAGAATGTTTTGGAGCGGGACAGAGTGGCACATGCTTGTAATCCCAGTACTTGGTAGGTTGAGACAGGAGGATCGCAGGTTCGAGGCCAGTGAGTGAGGGAGACCTGTTGCAAAATTAAAAAATAAAATAAACCAAGAGCTGTGTGCATGTATGTTAACACCAAACTGATACTCATTGTGAAGTGAGACTACAATGCACCAATAAAAACATAAAAAAATAAAATAAAATAAAATAAAATAAAATAAAATAAAATAAAATAGAAAAGGGCTGGGGATGTAGCTCAGAGGTAGAACACACCTGGGTTCAATCCCCAGTACCACACACAAAAAAGAATGCTTTTGTTTTATTTTATTTTATTTATTTATTTTTTGCGGTTCTGGGATTGAACCCAGGGGCATTCTACCTCCGAGCTACACCCCCAGCCCTATTTTTTGTTCTTTATTTTGAAACAGGGTCTCGCTAAGTTGCGGAGGGCCTAAGTTGCTGAGGCTGGCTGCGAACCTGCAATCCTCCTCTCTCAGCCTCCCAAGTACTGGGATTACAAGTGTGCGCCACCACACCCGGCTTTGTTTTATTTTATTTTATTTTATTATTTATTTATTTATTTATTTATTTATTTATTTTTGCAGAACTGGGGACTGAACCCAGGGGCATTCTACCTCCGAGCTATACCCCCAGCACTATTTTTTGGGATCACACAGAGAAGAACTAGCAGAACGGGGCTATGAGTCCAGGCATATGAAGTTTTAAAAATTGTACAAACGGATTGTTAAAGGGGGAAATGACATTAGAAAACTGATTATCTAGTAAGCTCTCACCTTAATTTTGAAAATGATAGTTTTTATTTTCTTCTTTTACCAGTGATCCTGTATCATCTTTCCATTTTTGTAATTGGAAAAGTCATTTTTTTTTTTTTTGCGGTACTGGTGATTGAACCCAGGGGTGTTCTACCTCCGCGCTACACCCCAGCCCTATTTTATTTTTATACTTTATTTTGAAACCGGGTCTCACGAAGTTGCGGAGGGCCTCACTAAGAGAGAGAGAGAGAGAGAGAGAGAGAGAGAGCTGAGGCTGGCCACGAACCTGGATCCTCTGGTCTCCGCCTCCCAAAGTACTGGGATTACAAGCATGCGCCACCACGCCCGGCCAGGAAAAGTCATTTTTATAGTTGAGATAAAATGTTTTGGGTTGTAGTTGTCATCGGCTCTTTATAGGACTATACTACAGCATTTATATAGTGTCTACATGTTGATATACCTGCCCTCGCGATGCTGTCTAAATTCAGAAGAGCAGGAAACTTGTGGGAAAAAAAATTCTGAAAAAAAGTAGGAAGTACCAGTGTGCTATGAAGTCTGTCTCTGCTATAATTTAGAATTGATGCGTAAAGAAAACAGTAGGAGCAGCTGGGCATGGTGGCGCATGCTTGTAATCCCAGTACTTGGGAGGCTGAGACAGGAGGATCCGCGTATACGACCAACCTCAGCTACTTAGTGAGGCCCTCCGCAACTTAGTGAGACCCTGTTTCAAAATAAAGAATAAAAAAAATAGGGCTGGGGGTGCAGCTCGGAGGTAGAACGCCCCTGGGTTCAATCCCCAGTACCGCAAAAAAAAAAAAAAGAAAAGAAAACAGTAGGAGCCAACTGTGCTGTGTCTGCGCAGCTGCAGTGTCCCCTGCAGGTGCGGCGAGAGCCTGCAGGTCAGTTAGGTGAAGGTGTACAACAGGAAGGAGCAGGCGGCGCGCTCACAACTCAGCCTCCAGATGGGCTTCTTTAATAAATGGAGCCATAAAGTTGCCTTGAAGTGAATATACATTATTAGTATTGCTTACCATGTTTATGATCCACTCCACATGAAAGTGACATAAAAAGCAGAGTTAGTACCAATTAATATCCAATTGCTCATCAAACTTTAATTTGTGTTTGCTTTCCCCTGATTGATACATCTTTTATAACTGGAAGGCTCCATCTCTTTATAACGTGTGCCATCATTCAAGGCCACTTGTTTTAATCACTCTGCAAATCAGCATGAAATTGTCTAATAATTCACCCAGGTTTTGTCACAAGGGCCTGGAGTTACAGCAGTCTTTTAAAAGGAGCAGCAGTCCTCCTCAGAATGCTTGCAATGGTGACCACAGCCGATCAGATCCCTGGCGAGGAAGTGATCTTGTCTGATCGATGAGTAAAATGCTGAACTTTCAGAGGCATGAAGTTTATTTGTCTCTTCGCCCCTGGCTTGGGCTTTGGTGATGGAGCTGTAGGATGGGCTTAAAGCTGCAGGGTGGTTGGCACAGGTTTTGGGGAAAGGTGTCGCCTGCGAGCCTGGTTCTGTAAGGGCAACTCTCATCCCTCACTGACAGTCACTCATCCACAGCCGATGCCAATTTGGATCGGACATGTGGTAGAACAAAGACATAAAAGTGCTCGTCTCTTTCATGTTCCCTTCCCTTAGGGCTTCTATGGAGAGTAAATTCAGTCACCCAAGAGTCTTCATTTGGTTTAGCTGTTGTGTCAGCTTGGGGTTCTCCAGGCCAGCCGAGGAATCCCCAGCGTCCAGGGAAAGATCTGCAAGAGCTGAGGACCTTCCCCTCCCCCAGAGCTAACGCCAGGCGTGTTGAGGTCCAGGCCACCTCTGTATTTAAAGGGTTCTAAAACATTACCAAAAACAAAACGAAATGCAACTATGAAATTACCACATCAAGTAATGTAAATGTTTTTAGTATTTAAAGAAAAAGAAGAAGAGAAGGAAGAATGGTTAAAAGGAAAAGAAGAATGATAATGATTTCAAGTATAACCTCATTGGAGAAAAATCTCAAAGGTCTAAAGGCCCCTGGCTCTGCACCTACCCTAGTTGCAAGATACTGGCCATGTTACCAAATTTCTGAGCTCCAGTTTTCTAATTATAAGTGCAGGAACAAGTCGGACTTGGTGGCACACGCCAGTAATCCCAGTACTTGGGAGGCTGAGACAGGAGGATCACAGGTTCCAGGCCAGCCTCAGCAATTTAGTGAGACCTTGCTTCAAAATAAAAAAATAAAAAGGGCTGGGGGAGGTGTAGCTCAGAGGTAGAACACTCCTGGATTCAATCCCTAGTACGAATAAATAAAATAAAAAATAAGTGCAGGAACAATGACATTGTCCTCCCCGAAGGATTGTTATAGGGATTAAATGATATCACCCTCTCAAAGCACTGGGCTCAGAGCCTGGCATAGCATAAATGTTCAATAAATGCCACTAGACATTATCACAAAAATATTGCTTGCTGAGCTCAAGCCCAGGGAGCCGGGAAAGTAGACATGGGGGGAGCTGCGTTCTGCTGCGTACCAGGACAGCCGACTTGTTGCAAGAAGCATTGTGTTACCGAGGAAAGCCCAGAGGGTAGTACTCACTTTATTTTTATTTTTATTCTATTTTTGTGTGTTTGTGTGTGGCACTAGGGATCGAATTCAGGGGCATTCCACTTCCGAGCTACACCCCCAGCCCTGTTTTATTCTTCATTTTGAAACAGGGTCTCACTAAGTTGCTGAGGCTGGCTGCGAACCTGTGATCCTCCTGTCTTAGCCTCCCAAGTACTGGGATTACAAGTGTGCGCCCACCACGCCCGGCTCCACTTTATTTTTTATTTTTATTTTTATTTATTTATTTTTTTGCAGTACTGGGGATTTAACCCAGGGGCGTTCTACCTCCGTGCTACACCCCTGGCCCTATTTTTGTATACTTTATTTTGAAACCGGGTCTCATGAAGTTGCGGAGGGCCTCACTAGGTAGAGAGGGAGAGGGAGAGAGGGAGAGAGGGAGAGAGAGAGAGAGAGAGAGAGAGAGAGAGAAAGAGTGTGCTGAGGCTGGCCATGAACCCAGATCCTCTGGTGTCTGCCTCCCAAAGTACTGGGATTACAAGCGTGCGCCACCATGCCCGGCTCCACTTTACTTTTTAAAATAGAAATATTGCCGAGCGTGGCGGGCACACGCCTGTAATCCCAGTACTTGGGAGGCTGAGACAGAAGGATTGCATGTTCAAGGACAGCCTCAGTGAACCTAGTGAGACCCTGTTTCCAAATAAAAATGAGAAAGGGCTGGGGGTGTAGCTCTGAGGTTGAATGCCTCTGGGTTCAGACCCCAGTACAAAAAAAAAAATATCATGAAATATTTCAGACTTCCTATAAAGTTTAGAAAATAATATATAACACATCACAAACACCCATCATTCAACTTGCGAAACAAAACATTACAAACACATAAAATGCTCTATGGCTATTAAAACGAGTGAGCTAGAGCTGTGTGTATAAATCTCAAAAGCACAATGCTGATCAAAAACAGCAAGTGGCAACAGAATGCATCCGAGCTGATGCCATTTATATCATGTTTATAAACCTGTGCGGCAGTGCTGTGGATGAATAGTTTAGTGCTGCATGCATAGGTGGTAAAAGTGTTAGGAGATTTAGGGGAATGATAAGCAATGCTTTAAAGGATGAGAGTCCTTTAGTTCTCAGGTGTCTGGGCTTTGTTCTCAGCAGGGCCTAGGTCAGGAGCTCCCTTCCCTGCTGTCTTTACACAGATGGTAGCCCCTGTGGAGACAGAACTCCAGGCAAGCAGTGTTAAATACACTGAAAGCAAAATTCTTCCTTTGAATGTACTCAGCTCCCATTAAAGTCCAGGGGCGCTCTCTCTGCACGCCTCGACTCTTCTTGACGCTGCGATGCCTCCTGCACCTCATGACATGACATATTCCACCTGAATTCTGAAGGTTGGATGTAACATAAAAGCAACCAGCCAACAGCATAAATGTATATGAAATGAAATCAATAAAAAGTGTATTTTTTCCCTCTATTGAAGCTAGTCCTGGGAGGGTACATCACAGAAGCTAGGACAGTGCTAGAGAGATGCTAACAGGAAGGATGGAGGCCGGCAGAGGGAGGGGGCATGGGCAGGGGTGGCAGGCAGGGGGTCAGTGTTAACATTCACTGTGAGCCTGGGTTTGATGAGAAATTTCGTTTCTTTCTCCTCATCACTTAAAACAAAAATCAACTCTCAATGGTGATGTGATGAAACAGGGGCTTCTGTCTTGTTCATTTCACCTTATCCTAAGAGGTCATTACCCTAAAGGATCATTCATTCCTGAGGTCACATTGACATACGTTGCAAATGGTTGATAGAAGATTATGAGAGGATGGGAAGATTAAAATGTGAAGCCAGGTGTGGTGCACTCCTGTAATCTGAGAACTGGGATGCTGAGACAGGAGGATTGTAGGTTGGAGGCCAGCCACAGCAACTTGAGATGCTATTTTTTTTTTTTTTTTTTTTTTGCGGTACTGGGGATTGAACCCAGGGGCATTCTACCTCCGAGCTACACCCCCAGCCCTATTTTTCATTCTTTATTTTGAAACAGGGTCTCAGTAAGTTGCGGAGGGCCTCACTAAGTAGCTGAGGCTGGCAGCGAACCCAGATCCTCCTGTCTCAGCCCCCCAAGTACTGGGATTACAAGCGTGCGCCACCACGCCTGACTGTGAGATCCTATTTCAAACAGATAAATGATAAAAACGTGGATTATACACACAATGGAATTTTACTCAACCATAAGGAAGAATGAAATTATGTCATTTGCAGGGAAATGGATGGAACTGGAAAATATTATGCTAAATGGGATTTGCCAGTCTCAGAACATCAAGATTGGTATGTTGTCTCTCATATGTGGAAGCTGGAGAGAAAATAGAAACATAAGGGGCTTTAATGCAGAGAGATCTGTAGATAGTTGAAGGGGTTTGGGGAGGGAATTAAGGAGGGGAAGAGGGAGCAATGCAGAAGGAAACAGTTCCAATAATACAATGGCAATGTGTGAATGAATTGCTACCAGTTTCACTAATTTGCGTGGGACAGAAGAAGTGGGGATCAGGGTAGGATGTGGAGGGAAATACACAAAGAGCTGTGTACGTGTATGCTTTCTGTGTGTGTGTGTGTGTGTGTGTGTGTGTGTGTGGCACTTGGGATTGAACTCAGGGACATTCTACCTCTGAGTGACACCCCCAGCCCTATTTTATTTTTATTTTTGAAACAGGGTCTGGCTAGGTTAATGAGAGCCTCAAACTTGCTGAGGCTGTCCTTGAACCTGTGATCCTCCTGTCTCAGCTTCCCAAGTACTGGGATTACAAGCACGCGCCACCATGCCCGGCTTTATGTGTATGTTTTCAGCACACCGAACCTCACTATGATGCATACTTGCAATGCACTAATAAAATAATTAAAAAATAAAATAAGGCTCAGTGACACACCTGTAATCCCAGCACTGGAGAGTCTGAGACAGGAAGACCACAGGTTTGAGGACAGCGTCAGCAACATAGTAAGACTCTCAGCAACCTACGGAGACCCTGTTTCAAAATTAAAAAAAAAAATGGCTGGGGGTGTAACTCAGAGGTAGAATGCCCCTGGGTTCAATCCCCAGTACAAAAACCAAACAAACAAAAAGATTAAAAACTGAAATCAGGCAGAGAGAGCAAACAGGCAGAGTGCCTATGCCAGGTCTTGCAATGTGTCCTTGTGTGGGTGACTTCACTTATGCCTCATGATTGACATTCAAGGCAGTATTGCAGAACTTATGGGAAACTAGAGATAGACTGTAAGCCAGGACTGAACTCGGAGCCTGATTCCAAAATCTATGCTCTATCCGTCACCACACAATATACCTGCCCTCATGGAAACTCCCGCTGTGAATAAATGTTCTGTGCTTACTAACAAAGTAATCCTCAGACTGGACGTCAACTTTACGACAGTGCTCTGTTGCCAGTAGGGCTTTGGAAATCATGAATGTGACCCTCCCTATCCTAAAGCTGGTGTTATAAGTGCTAATGTGGTCTAGTAGTTGAAGCCTTAGTCTGAAATTGGGACCTCTTCTCTAATCCTCTCTCTCCTCCTAAAATGACCTTGCTGCAGCAGACACTCCTTTTCTCCCCACTTCTTAAAACTATCTTCTCCACTCCCGAGGCTGAGCCTCTGCACCTTTTTTAAATTACATGTTCACCTGTGGCCTCAGGTGAATGAACCACCAGTGGACATCTGATCTTGGAGAAAGCAATCATTTGTGGGAAGAATCAGCCAGACTATCATCTGGGAATTTGGACAAAAAGGAAAGAGCTGAGAAATAATCCCATCTTCTTTCAGCAGTGACGTCATTGCTGAGAATGAACTCCTGCAGCCCTGTCAGTCCACTTGAGATTCTGTTTCCAGGTAGAGAACTTGGACCTGGCCTATGTCAAACCATCAGCAACAGAAGGGTAGGACTTTTAATCCATAGTCCCACCAAAATTGGATCCACCCACGAAGGGCTGGTTCTCCAAAGTGAAATTGGGGTATGTATTAGTAGAAGGGAGAATGGATGATAGTCAGATTACAAACAAGTGGCCATTCTATTCTTTTAGGAGTTCATTTGATTTCTCCCCAAAAGTAGTATGAGCAAGCATTTTATAAGAAGAGCTACCTTATTATTACCATGGTCAGGGATCAAGACCCTACTTATCTTAATAAGTTGCTTAATACGACAGGCTTGTACTTGATATACATGGGCATGTATGTTGTGTTGTGGTGTGACAGTCCCCTAGGCTTACATGAAACTTCCTGGTGTTAGGTGTTAGGTTGGTGACTGCTATTAGAATATGAAGAAATATTGTCGGGCGTGGTGGCGCACGCTTGTAATCCCAGTACTTGGGAGGCTGAGATGGGAGGATCGCAGGTTCAAGGCCAGCCTCAGCTACTTAGTGAGGCCCTCCGCAACTTAGCGAGACCCTGTTTCCAAATAAAGAATAAAAAATAGGGCTGGGGGTGTAGCTCGGAGGTAGAATGCCCCTGGGTTCCATCCCCAGGACCGCGAAAAAAAAAAAAAGGAGACAGACATCGGAGAAGCCATTGGCTGAGCCCAAAAGAGAAGCTGAAGTTCTAATGGCCCAGTCCTCTGCTCAAACCACAAAGCCACACTGCTTCCCTTTCCGCCGCTGCAGGGTGGGGCCTGGAACGGAAAGTGGAGCTCCCACCAGGCTGAATGGTGATCTGCCATTCACAGTCCTGTCGCTCAGTGAAGAGAGCACAGACTCCCCAGCTCGCAATTGCGGGTGGAAGCTTCTTAGCGTGTGCAGGCCCCATTGATCTGTTTCGACAGTGGCTCCTGAATTATATGGCCCCTAAATGTTTGCTGCCAGAGAGATCTATACTGTGGATATAGTGATGGGTACTTACTGGAAACTATAGCCTGATATATGAGTTTTGTCTTTTTGTCTCAATGAAGTATCCTGAGGCGCTTGGAGGTTGCTTTCCTCCCAGCTCTTCCCCAGGTCTCCAGTATAATGTACTGTCCTAGAAAACGGTGAAATGAAGGCACTTCCACGTGTCATCATGCTGAGTAAAGCCACACTGGTGTGAGCACAGAGCTGGGAAGCTTCCCTGAGGATGACGTGTCAACTACTAAAAGAGTAAGAGCTTTAAAAATGTGCATACCTGTTGACCCAGCAATTGGGCTTGAAGTAATTTATCCAAAGCAAATAATGGAGGAAGAAGTCAAAGACTGAATCATAAGGGGCTTCTCCTTACTGTCATTTACTGTCGTAAAAAAAATTGAAGTCATTTCAAAGTTAAACACTAGGAGGTTGCTTAAATGAGTTCGACTTGACTGGATAATAGTGTTCTATGCTGTCATTAAAATGAATTTGTACTAGAGTTTATAATGGCAAGGAAAGTTATTTATGATATAATGTCAAGTTAAAAAAAGCTATCAAACAATTTGGGTTGGAGACCAGCTTTATAAAAACAATGCCTACACATATAATACACACACATGTGCACACACAAACACACACACACACACACACACACACATACAACCCTGGTCCTTCCTGCCTCAATCTCCAGCTATTCTCCCCCTGACTCCTTTGTGTGTGTGTGTGTGTGTGTGTGTGTGTGTGTGGTACTGGGGATTGAACCCGGGGCATTCTACCTCCGAACTACACCCCTAGCCCTATTTTATTTTTATTTGGAAACAGGGTCTCACTAGGTTGATGAGTCTTACTACTACTTGCTAAGACTGTCCTGCGATACTCCTGGCTCAGCCTCCCAAGTACTAGGATTACACACCACGCCCGGCTCCCCCCTGACCCCCTCAACCCCAGGCCCATTGCCCAAGAAGTTCCCTCTCCCTGAAACATCTTCCTTCTCCCTTCAGAGACACTCCCTTCAGATATCCACTCAAAAATCCCTTCCTCAGGAAAGCCTTCTCTAGCCCCACAAGTAGGGTTCAGATCCCTTTAAATGTTCTTAGTCACCATAACTGAGACAGACATTTTTTTTTTTGGTACTGGGTATTGAACTCAGGAGCATTCTACCTCTGAGCTACTCCCCCAGCCCTATATATATATGTGTGTGTGTGTGTGTGTGTATGTGTGTGTAATATATATATATTACACACACACACACACACATATATATATATATATATATATATATATATATATTAAAATAGGGTCTCACTAAGTTGTAGAGGGCCTCACTAAGTTGCTAAGGCTGACTTTCAACTTGTGATCCTCCTGTCTCAGCCTCCCAAGTACTGGGATTACAGGAGTGTGCCACCACGCCTGGCTCAGACATTTTCTGAATAGCACTATGATAGTCATTAGTGCTGTTGACCAAATGAATACAGGGTAGCCAAAAGTCTGGAAACAATATAATTATGCCACAAATTGTAAAATTAGCAAACTGTTATATATTCTCCTATGTTTTCAGGCTTTGTAGATACCCTTTGGCACTGGGGGTTGAACTCAGAGTCATTCTACCTCTGAGGTTTTTTTATTTTTTATTTTTTTTTATTTATTTTTTGTGGTACCAAGGATTGAACCCAGGGGCATTCTACCTCAGAACTACACCCCCAGCCCTATTTTTTATTCTTTATTTGGAAACAGGGTCTCACTAAGTTGCGGAGGGCCTCACTAAGTAGCTGAGGCTGGCAGCGAACCCAGATCCTCCAGTCTCAGCCTCCCAAGTACTGGGATTACAAGCGTGCGCCACCACGCCCGGCTTATTTTTTTTATTTTGAAACGGAGTCTCACTAGGTGCTGAGAGTCTGACTTTGAACCTGCGATCCTCTTGTCTCAGCCTCCCAAGTACTAGGATTACAGGCTTGCACCACCTGTACTTTTATAAAAACATTGGGCATGGTGGCACACACCTGTAGTCCTGGAGTTTGGGAGGATTGAGGCCAGTGAAGACCTGCAGCAACTTAGCAACACCCTTCAAACAAACAAACATTTATTAGAAATTTAATAGCATTGCCGGGTGTGGTGGCGCATGCTTGTAATCCCAGTACTTTGGGAGGCAAAGACCGTAGGGTCCGGGTTCGCGACCAGCCTCAGCTCTCTCTCTCTCTCTCCCTGTTTCTCTCTCTCTCTCTCTCTCTCTCTCTCTACCTACCTATTGAGGCCCTCTGCAACTTCGTGAGACCTGGTTTCAAAATAAAGTATAAAAAATAGGGCTGGGGGTGTAGCGCGGAGGTAGAACACCCCTGGGTTCAATCCCCGGTACCGCAAAAAAAAAAGGAAATTTAATAGCATTAAGAAATTATTGTTCTTGGGTGTGGTAGTATACACCTGTAATCCTAGTTCTTGGGAGGCAGAGGAAGGAGGATCACATGTTCAAGGCCAGCCTTAGCAACTTAGTGAGACCCTCAGCAATTTAGTGAGACCCTGCTTCAAAATAAATAAAAATAAAATAAAATAAATAAAATAGAGCTGGGGGTGGTGTACCTCAGAGGTAGAGCATCCCTAGCTTCAATCCCCAGTACTACGACCAAGAATTTTAAAAAATCATTATTGATAATTTTTAGGTGTGGTACATTTTGCGATTGCTTCAAAGAGTCCTTATTACTGGGCGTGGTGGAGCACGCTTATAATCCCAGTACTTGGGAGGCTGAGACCGGAGGATCTGGGTTCGTGGCCAGCCTCAGCTACTTAGTAAAGCCCTCCGCAACTTAGTGAGACCCTGTTTCCAAATAAAGAATAAAAAATAGGGCTGGGGGTGTAGCCCAGAGGGAGAATGCCCCTGGGTTCAATCCCCGGTATTGCCAAAAAAAAAAAAGAGTCCTTATCTTGGAGAGATACATTCTGAAATATTTACAAAAGTAACCCACTGACTATTTGCTTCCCATTATTATAAACAGGAGGTGGGCGGTGGGGAGTGGTCACCAGACTGCTGCTGTGGTCTGCATGGAGGTGAATATGCAGCACCGGGGATATGAGGGCTCACTGGACGACTCTGTGGGAGGGTGAGTGTGTCAATATTCTTCCTAAATCAAAAGTATAAAATGGAGCGGGGCGTGGTGGCGCACGCTTGTAATCCCAGTACTTTGGGAGGCAGAGACCGGAAGATCCGGGTTCGCGGCCAGCCTCAGCTCTCTCTCTCTCTCTCTCTCCCTGTCTCTCCCTGTTTCTCTCTCTCTCTCTCTCTCCTTAGTGAGGCCCTCCGCAACTTCATGAGACCCGGTTTCAAAATAAAGTATAAAAAAATAGGGCCAGGGGCGTAACGCGGAGGTAGAACGTCCCTGGGTTCAATCCCCGGTACCGCAAAAAAAAAAAAAAAGTATAAAATGGGACTTGGCAAGTTCTGACTTCCCACTCCCCTGTTAGTTCCATCCAAACTCCTCCCCTGGGACCAATCCCATAATTTGGGGAGCACTCAAGTACAAGTCACCCTTATTCCCCAGCACCCAGCAAAACAGCACCAGACAAGGCCAGAGCTAGGGGAACTTCTCTAGTGCATTTCCCTATCCTGCAGTCACCCTGACGGCTCAGAAACTTGTGGCCCTTGAGCATCCCGGGAGGATGACCTGGAGCCAGACCCAGCCTTGCTTGTGCTTATGCTTGGTATCACTTAGCTGACCCTGGTCCTAGAGTGTCCTCCCCTGGACCCGCGGGAAGGTGCGGAGGCCACAGGCGCCTGGGAACCCCAGCGAGGCCAGGGCTGGAAACAAGTGCCACACAACGGTGGCGCTGGCCTGTGAGTGGGGCCCACGAGGGAACCCAGGGATCTGACCAAGAAAGCCATGTCCAGACCCTGGTCACGCTGTCTCTGCAGCCCCACCCTGTGCTCTCCATTCCCCTCCGTGTAGCTCATGACTGGATGGGGCTTCCTTGCCGCCTGAGTTAATGTGGCCACATGCCTTGATTTGGCCTAAGAGCAGAAATGACAAATACCAGTTCCTTGTAAAAGCCTTTAAGAAACAGTCCTGTCATCCCAGTACTTGGGAGGCTAAGACAGAAGGATTGCAGGTTTGAGGCCAGCCTCAGCAACTTAGTGAGGTTCTCAGCAATTTAGCAAGACCCTGTTTTCAAATAAGAAATAAAAAGGGCTGGGATTGTAGCTCGGAGGTAGAATGCCCTGGGTTCAATCCCTAGCACTAAAAACAAAACAAAACAAAAAACAAAACAATCCAATCTGATCAAATCTCTGCCCTGCCCCTGAACTGGCCACTGTCCAATGAAAGAGACTCAGCTTTCATCACTGAGGGAGGGCGACCTGGGCAAAGACCTACCCCCACTGACACATGATATGCATGCATTTTGAGAGAGAAACAATTCTTTGTTATTTTAGACCACTGAGATTTGGGGTGTTACGGCAGTGTGGCCCAGCCTGTCTGGGCCCGTGTGAGCACTTACCACAGCAGTAGTTGACATTTGCTAGTGTAATTCCAGGTCTTTCTACCTCATCAATGGAGCCTGTTTCTTTTGAGGGCAGACACTGTACTAGAAGCTGGAAACAGAGCCGTGAATAAGGTGAATAAGGCCCCTGCTCTCACGGAGTTTCAATGTGCCCGCACAGAAGCAGAGACGGCATGAAGACAAGTCAGGCTCCAACTTGGGAGCAGAGGGTTCCTGCGCAAACTCCAGGAGGGCCTTGCTCCTCCTCCTTGGTGTCCCAGGGAGAGGAAGGCAGTGTCGGAGGTCCTGGGAAAGTCTTGGGATTTTGTTCAAGTGCGATGGGAAGCTACTGCAAGGTTTCGAGCAGGGGTATGATGAGATGGAACTCCTTAAAATGATCACTCTGGCTACTGTTTTAAGAATGGAGTAGGAGCCGGGCGTGGTGGTGCACGCTTGTAATCCCAGTACTTGGGAGGCTGAGACAGGAGGATTGTAGGTTCGCGGCCAGCCTCAGCTACTTAGTGAGGCCCTCCGCAACTTAGTGAGACTCTGTTTCAAAATAAAGAATAAAAAATAGGATGGGGGTGTAGCTCAGAGGTAGAATGCCCCTGGGTTCAATCCCCAGTAGAGAAAAAAAAAAAAAAGAATGGAGTAGGGAGGGGTGGTGGTGTGGCTCGGGGTAGATTGCTTGACTAGCATTAAGTCCCAGTACTGCTAAAAAAAAAAAAAAAAGGCAAAAAAGAAATCAAGAAATGTTGGTGTCCTGACCATAGGTACTGACCTTGGAAGCGTTGAGGTTCTGGAGATATTTTGAAAATGGAGGTGGTGACATTTGTCAATAGGTTGGGTGTGGAATGTGAAAGAAAGGAACCAAACGTCATTCTTAGATACTATCCTGAGCAACTGAGCCAATGTTGGTACCACTTTGGGGACAGGAAACATTGGGAAAAGAGAGAACTTAGGGGGAAGGTGGTGTAAATTAACAGTATATGGATATTCAGAAAAATATATTGGAATGATCTATACAAAAATGTTAGAGTAATTGTGGGTTGCAAATTGCTTTTCTTTTTACCTCTTTTGTGTTTCTCCATATTTTCTAATGGTTCTATAATAAGCATGCAACAAGAAAAAATATTTTTATGGACAAAAGCTATATTTTTCTGGATATGTCGGAGTCTAGCAAACCTCTCTGATGGTCCTCATCAATTATTTTTTTGGGGGGCACTGGGGATTGAACCGAGGGGCATTTTACCTTTGAGTTACACCCCAAGCCCTATTTTATTTATTTTTTATTTTTTTACATTTTTGGCGGTACTGGGGATTGAACCCAGGGGCATTCTACCTCTGAGCTACACCCCCAGCCCTAATTTTTATTCTTTATTTTGAAACAGGGTCTCACTAAGTTGAGGAGGGCCTCACTAAGTAGTTGAGGCTGGCCGCAAATTCAGATCCTCCGGTCTCAGCCTCCCAAGTACTGGGATTACAAGCGTGCACCTCCACACCTGGCTTATTATTTTTATTTTGAAGCAGGGTCTCACTAAGTTGCAAAGGGCCTTGCTAAGTTGCTGAAGCTGGCTGTGAACCTGCAATCCTCCTGGCCGTGAACACAGATCCTCTCGTCTCAGCCTCCCGAGTACTGGGATTACAAGTGTGTGCCACCACGCCCGGCTCCAGCCATTTTTTATTTTTATTTTGAGACAGGGTCAGCTGACTTCAAACTTGTGATCCTCCTGCCTCAGCCTCCTGAGTAAGTGGGATTACAGGCATGCACCACTGTGTCTGGCTCAAAACAAACAATTTAAAATGTGAAATTGTAGCTGGGCATGGTGGCACACACCTGTAATCCCAGTATTTGGGAGGCTGAGATAGGAGAATGGCAGGTTCAAGGACAGCCTCAGCAAGTAGTGAGACTCTCATCAACCTAGTGAGACCCTGTTTCAAAATGAAAATAAAAAATAGGGCTGGGGGTGGACCTGAAAGGTAGAATGCCTCTGGGTTCAATCCCTAGTACCACACACACACACAAAAAGTGAAATTGTAACATGATATTTTAAAACCAGTGGAGATAGTGGGGCTGTCAATTCAACAAATTTTACCCGATGTTCTTTGACAGAATAGTTGCTCTTGGTGGTCTAGACAGGCCCAGGCATTTGCACTATATATAGACTTCAGCTAGTTCTTAAGAAGCATATGATGGGAACTTCTTAAAATTAATGTTATTTACCTGCTAGGATGTAAATGTTGAAAGGATGTGGTCTACATTATGGACAACGGCTCTGTAAAATGTGATGTTAGAAAATGGAAATTTTACGAGTTCTGGGAACAGAAACAGGTGATGAGAGTGAAATTGGAGAAAACTCTAATTTTTGTTGTATTGTTAGAACTTAATAATAAAATATATATATATATTTTAAAATCATGAATAATAGAGCTACAACATTTCATGGCAAATTATGCTCATTTGGTTCCACCAAGTTGCCTGTTCCTAAAAATAACCCTTCTGCTTAAAACAAAGATCTTTCACACCAGAGTTTGTGGGGCTAGAACACACTATTCCAAGCTATAGAGGCACTTGAGGTCGTCAAAGCCGATGTGTAGCCTGGGTATGAATTATTCCTTGTTGGGTGGTGACACCATTTCATGTGCAGATTTCTTTGGGTGGCAGTAGAGTGTAGCGGGTGAGACCTCAACAGCTTTGCTCTCCGATGGTCCTCACTAGCTCTGTGGCCTTGGACATTGCTTAGCCCCTTAAGACTTGGTTCGATACACCTCTAAAATGAGAGTAATAAAGAGCTGGGCGTGGTGGCGCACACTTGTAATCCCAGTACTTGGGAGGCTGAGACAGGAGGATTGCAGGTTCGCGGCCAGCCTCAGCTACTTAGTGAGGCTCTCTGCAACTTAGTAAGACCCTGTTTCAAAATAAAGAATAAAAAAATAGAGACCCGGTTTCAAAATAAAGCATAAAAAAATAGGGCCAGGGGTGTAGCGCAGAGGTAGAATGCCCCTGGGTTCAATCCCCGGTACCGCAAAAAAAAAAAAAAAAATAGGGCCGGGGGTGTTAGCCTGGAGGTAGAATGCCCCTGGGTTCCATCCCCAGGACCGCACAAAAAAAAAAAAAAAAAAAAAGAATGAGAGTAATAACTGTTCCTACCCACAGGACTACTGGAGAGAAGAAATAAAGTAATCTCAGTAAGCTGTCAGCATCTATCTTTGTCTCCATCATCATCATCATCATCAAAGTCACAGAGGAGAGTAGCCATGAGTTGTCATGATGTGAGGAACCACAGAATCCTGCTGCCGAGGGAGGGACGAGGCCTCAAGGCTACATGTGATCATAAGGCCCCACCTTAGCTGGGTGTGGAGGTGCATGCCAGTAATCCTGGAATTTGGGAGTCAGAGACAGGAGGATCACAAGTTTGAGGCCAGCCTAGGCAACTTAGCAAGCTCCTGTCTCAAAATAAAAATAAATAAAAAGGGCTGAGGGTGTATCTCAGTGATAGAGCTCCCCTGGGTTCAATCCCCAGTACCACAAAAGAAATAATAAAAAAATAAGGCACCCACCATGTCTTGAACTGGATTCCCATGAGCACTCTTCTCCCTCACTTTTAAGGAACTCATGGTATTCTACTATTTTGAGTGTCTAGTGACATCAAAAAACCCTATCTCAGCCAGGCGTGGTGGCCCACACTTGTAATCCCAGTATTTAGGAGGCTGAGACAGAAGGATCGCAGGTTTGTGGTGAGTCTCAGCAACCTAGTGAGGACCTCTGCAACTTAGACTCTGTTTCAAAATAAAAAAATAGATAAAATAGGGCTTGAGGGGTATAGCTCAGAGGTAGAATGCCCCTGGGTTCAATCCCCAGCAAAACACAGACACACACACACACACACACACACCACCACCACCACCACCACCACCACCACCACCAACAACAACAACAACAAAATTTACCTTGTGCAAGTGCTTTTTTATTAGTATGGACAAAAAAGCCAGAAAAACAAAATAAAGTCCTCAATAAGGAAAATAAGTTGATTGATCCCCCCCACCAAATTAAAGCCTAATTGTTTGGATACAATTCTAACCTACCCATGTAATTGTGAGTTCCTTATAAGTATATGGTGCTTTACAGTTTATAAATACTTTCACATACTCTATCTTATTTAATACTAGCAAACTTGGGAGGAAGATAGAGCAGAGCATAGATGAGAAAATGGAGGGAGAAAAGCAACTAACTTGGCTAAGATACAAGGCTATGATTGACAGAAGTAAAATCAGAGTGCCTATGTGTAGGCTTCTGTTGTCTTCACTACACAACAGAAAGCAAATATGTGCAGACTTTCTCTCATTCTTCATCTATGACAGACATTGCTAATCAACTACAGCACTCTTTCCCCTCACCTGAACTCGTGCTCAGGACCGCTCTCATCAGTGTGTTCCAGAGAGCTGTTATGGCTTGGATCTGAAATCCCCCCCACACATATACCATCAAGAAAAAAGCTCATGTGTTGGCAATACAGCAATGTTCAGAGGTGAAATAATTGAATCATTAGGGCTCTGATCTCATCAGTGAATGAATCCATTGGCAGATTGATAATTTGAATGGATTTACTGGGTGGTAACTATAGGCAGGTAGAGTGTGACTGGAGGAGGTAGGTCACTGGAGGGTGTGGCTTTGGACTGGATCTGTCCCTAGTCTCTTCTTCTCTTGCTCTTTTTTTTTTTTCTTTTTGGTACTGGGGATTGAACCCAGGGGCATTCTACCTCTGAGCTCTACCCCCGGACCTATTTTATCTTTTATTTTGAAACAGGGTCTCACTAAGTTGCAGAGGGCCTCACTAAGTAGATGAGGCTGGCCACAAACCTGCGATCCTCCTGTCTCAGCCTCCCAAGTCCTGGGATTACAAGCGTGCACCACCACACCTGGCTTCCTCTTGCTTTTTCTGCTTCCCAGCTGCCATGAGCTGAGCAGCTCTCCTCCACCATGCCCTGTTGCCATGAGCTGAGCAGCTCTCCTCCACCATGCCCTGTTGCCATGAGCTGAGCAGCTCTCCTCCACCATGCCCTGTTGCCATGAGCTGAGCAGCTCTCCTCCACCATGCCGTGTTGCCATGAGCTGAGCAGCTCTCCACCATGCCGTGTTGCCATGAGCTGAGCAGCTCTCCTCCACCATGCCTTGTTGCCATGATGTTCTGGGA
>PVJS01027376.1:0-26284 GCA_004027185.1 Glis glis | reverse complement strand
GTGGAGGGTCAGAGGAACCAGTAGCTGGTCGAACGGTCTAAGAGCTGGAGTCTTAGGATCGGAGCAACCACTAATTCAGTCCCAGTCCAAGACGTGAAGATCAGGAAGCTCTTCGGAGAAACGATGGTGAAGTTTCAGTTCCAAGAGCTGGAGGCCGAGAAGATCAAGAAGCTCTTCAGAGAAAGGCAGAGCCGGCGGTCGACGATCTCAGGCGAGAGCAGATGCGTTTTCCTCGGAAAGAGTCGCACACGCTCTACGCGGCTTCTCCCTCTTTTATCTAAGTCCGCACCTATCAGAATCCTGCTGCCTACATTCAGGGCAGGGCTTTCTGTTTAATCTGCTGTTACACACCCAAAATCACATAATCTTGGGTGTGTCATGATCAGGTCAAGTTGACAACCTAGACTGACTATCACAGAGGGGAAAAGGGGAGATAGGAGGCTTGAGGAAGGAAACCATTCAAATAATGCCATAGCCATATATGAAGGCATCACTACCAATCTCACTAACATATACAGGGAGCGGGGGAGGGGAGAGGGGTGAGATGTGGAGGAAAATTCACCAAGTGTTGTATGCATATATGTTTGTATCACTTTGAACCTCACTATGATGTATAATTACAATTCACTAATAAAACTATTTTTAAAAGAATGCAAATTGGATCACCTCTCAGGTGCACCCACCTCCCACCTCCTTCACCATGTTGAATCCTTATGTGTTCAGTTGATCAACATTCACTGTGTTTGACCCTGTGGCTACAGATTTTATGGTCTGGGCAAGTATCAGGATGACCACGGACTAGATGAAAAAGTGAGGCTCAGAAAGAATAAGTGGGTTGTCCAACAGGATATTCCTGGTCAATGGTAAATGCACAGACTCAACCTAAGTGTTCTGTCTTCAAATGCAGTATTCATTCTGCCATGATGGGAGTCATTCAGTCAGGGGAAAAAATGGCTAAAAGTAAGCCTCTGGGCCTTCAGTTTGCTGTTTTACTCCTTGGATTATTTCCCATTGCTTTTTCTTTCTTTCTCATTCACTCAATGATTACAACTCTTTTTTTTTTCAGTAATGGGGATCGAACCCAGGGGCATTCTACCTCTAAGCTCCACCCCCCCCAGCCCTATTTTTTATTCTTTATTGTGAAACAGGGTCTCACTAAGTTGCAGAGGGCCTCACTAAGTAGCTGAGGCTGGCCTCGAACCTGGATCCTCCAGTCTCAGCCTCCCAAGTACTGGGATACAAGCGTGCACCACCACACCCAGCAACAACTCTTGATACCAAATAGCTCCTGTGACAATTCTTCCCACTGATGGATTTGGTCGAAGATCAGTGACTTTATCAACAACGTATGCACTGACGGTTTATTTTGCAATGACTCAAATTTTCTTCTGGTTAGAAAACAAAAACTCCCTTATCTTCTAGATGTGTGGGAGGAGGAGATGATGTAGGGCCTAACCCATCTGGACTACACCCCCTTTTTGTTTTAATGTTTTTCTTCCCTTTCATTCTATATAAAGACCATTTCTAGGAACAGACTAAATTAAGGTTGGGAAAGGAAGAAAGAGGAGGCTTATTCATTGCTTCATTCATTCATCTAGTCAAGAACTATTTTGAATGCTTACTCTAGACCAAGTACTATGGCAGGTACCTGGAAATAGAGCAAAAGATAGGACTCAATCTGGGCTGTCTTCTTACTTGATTCTAAAGTCATCATCAGCCAGCTTGGCCTTGTCAACTTGTATAATCCTCCTGGCATTCTCAGCTTTGCTACGTAGGAAAACCAAGAAGACAGTTCACATACAGAACACCATACCCTAGGCTCCAGCTCTGTGTGTGGTGTCTACACTCATGGCTCAAGAGAATCAAAGAACTCAAAGATCTCTGGGCCCTAACTGCCATGCCTTTCTACCTTCCTCAGACCCAGTGTACCTCAGTTATTCCAAACCTCACCTTCAGCTGGAGCTCCTCCTGGACTAGAGTTAGGACTGGTAGTCCACCATCCTATTACTAGCTGTTAAGTTTGTTATCAATAGTCCCTCGCCTCACTAGAGGAATGTTGGTGAATCTGAAGTGCCTCTTGGCTCTTTGATATCAGGTTGGCTATTGGTGAGGAGGTAAAAAAAAAATGTTTTAATACTTTTCAATGGAGGAAAGTTCTCCTGGCCATCAGATGCTTGTGCTCTGACTGGGTGTTGGCCTCATTGTTGATGCACCCACACTGAGGGCATGAATATTCATTCCTGTTGGTTGATGGATCAGGAGGGACAAACCCCTATGATGATGGGGTGCTCACTCACTTAGATTCAGATTCAACCAGCCTTCCCTACAAAGGGAAGAAACGGATTCTTAGTATTGGTAGACTTCATGGTATTTGGTTATCAAGAAGTTCTACATTTCAGCTGGGCGTGGGGGTGCGCACCTGTAATCCTAGTACTTGAGAGGCTGAGACAGAGGATTGCAAGTTTGAGGCCAGCCTCAGCAACCTAGTGAGACACTCAGCAACTTAGCAAGACTCTGTTCCAAAATAAAATAGGGATGGGGGTGTAGCTCAGAGGAAGAATGCCCCTTAGTTCTATCTCCAGTACCAAAAAAGAAAAAAAAGAAGTTCTACATTTCTTCTCTCTTTGGTTGTTTGTCTTTCCGCCTTGTTTTGAGCAATATGACTTAGGTAAACCCATTCACTCAACACACATCTCCTGTGGCAACATCCCACATGCCAGGCTTTGTGCCACTGCTTGATTTACAGTTGATAAACTATGATACAGTTGCTATCACCAGGAAACAGAAATAACTTGGTTGGGCATGGGCAGTTTAAACAGAGTGTCTGAGAAACTATTCAGTATGAGGGTAACACTGAAAAATATATCTGGTCTGGATCAAGAAGGGTAAACTCAAAAATCCAGATATAAACAAAAGTGAACAATAATCTTCTTGACTGTCCCTTAGGAACTGGACCATCAAAGTCAAAGAACACTGAGTTATCAGTGTCACTGTGAAACCTTTTTCCTTGCTTCCTTGATTGTAAAGTCAACTATCAAACACCCACCATATTTGTTAAGGGATAGACCCATGTTATTTGTTAATTCTTACTATCATCCTGTGAGATGGGTATTCTTACCTCAATTTTACAAACGAAATAAATAAGTCATTGAGGTTCAGAGATGCAAAATCATTATCTAAGATCAACCCCATTATGAAGAGGCAAAGCCTGTCCTCAGTACCAGCTCCTTTCAACTCCAAGGTCTGTTCATGTTCTCCTCTCTTTGACCACTACCATGATTTCTACCCCCAAGGAGAACAACTATGTCATTGCAAGGACTGAAAAGGGTTTAAAAGGTCCATAGACTGTGCAAGAAGTTTAAATTAAGATATAAAATGAAAATCTGACATTCTATATTATTTTCTTTGCTAATCAAAAAATATACACTTTGGGATTCCAAAGCCATAGGACAGGGTTTCTCCAGTGGCTAAGTAAGAAAATGCCCAAGAGAAAGCCCTGTCTCCAAAATAGTTATATAACACACCCTACGTTCTGATAGCTCTTGGGTTGAGGAATCCAAGACTGCTGACATCACATAAGTTTTCTCTCAAAGTTAGTGTCAGGAGATATACAGCCTCTTAAGGCTAAGAAAAATCCAATGTGGAATAAGAAACCCAAAATGGCTATAACTAGGTGTTTGAGAAAATGAATATTTTCCAGTGCTCTGAGCATTGAACAAAAGCTAAACATGTATCTCTATAGGGACTAGATAGATATGCACATGTGGAACCCAAGCTATCAGAGCCCTATCAAGAAGAAATATAAAATTAGAGAATTCTGTCCAGATTGAGTTTCCAAGGAAAGGTAACAAGTGGCCAGCACTGGCCTAAGGGTTACTCAGAGGTCACCAATGAATAACACCATCATTAGGAGACATCACCAGGCCAGTCTAGCCCACCCTTTGGGGGTCTGGGAACAATCTGTATGTTACTTCTTCAAACACCCCTTTGTTACTCTCCTTCACCTCACCACGTAACAATAAGCTTTTCTATAAACCAGAACTGGACTTTTAAAGTAATTTCCTTTGATTTGCTAAGTAGAATCCATCTTTCAACCTTATCCCCTGGAAGGATTCATTCTATGGGCTATGTGTTAGTCAATGTTGCATTTCTGTGATCAAAATACCTGGCAAGAACAATTTAGAGGAGGAAAGATTTATTTTGGCTCATGGTTTCAGAGGATTCAGTCCATGGTCGGCTGGCTCCAAGGCAGAAACATCGTGGTGGAAAGACATGGTGAAGGAAAGCTGCTCAGCTCATGGAAACCAGGAATCAGAGAGAGAGGAAGGGGCTGGGGATAAGATAAACCCTCCAGAGCACGCCCTCCAGTCACCTACTTCCTCCAACTAGGTCCACTTCCCAGTATCCATTCAGCTACCAATGGATTGATCCATTTGATGAATTAATGAAGTCAGAGACCTCATGATCCAGTCATTGCCTAAGAGCTCCCCCTCTGAACCCTTCTGTGCCGGAGCCCGCCAGCAAAGTCGATCGGTCCCTGAAATGGGGAGTGAGGATTGAGAGAAAACAAAAGACAAGAGAAAAAGATTCGGGAGGGCTGCGGTCAATACTGCCAGCCACGCCTTTATTTAGCTCAGCCTTTATATACCCTTTTAGAGCATCAGAACTATGCAAAAAGTCCTTGACCACACAATGTTAACATTTACTCAAGCAAACAAAATGTTTCCAGACAATCTCCTTCCTCCTTCCCAGGGTTAAAGAACAGCCAAGTCTCCTATCTGGGACTGAGAACTCCCTTCCGATGTGAAACTTTCAGCACACAGGTCAGCAGATCCTACTCTGCCCACTCAGCAGAACCTCCCAAGGCTGTTTGTGCAACTACAAGCCCAAAGATAAGGAAATGGTTCCCGATACTTCTGCATGGAGGACCATGCTTCCAATGCATAAACTTTTGGGAGACAGTCTAGATCCAAACTACAACAGGCTAAAAGCCATGATTTCTTCTATTTCACAATGCATGACTTTTGTTACTTTATAATATCACCACTAAAGCTTTGTATGCACAAATGATGCTCCACTCTGCTAAACCTTAACCTTGTGCTCCCACTTGGGCTTCTCCTGACTGTGCAGTTTTACACGACACTGACATTGCGTGTCTCTTTGTAAATTCAGCTGGTTTAGCTGATTTGTATGTTTTTCAAAGGAGGTGAATGTAGGGTGGAGATCCTAAAACTGCCTTTCTTCCCATCCCTTTTAATAAGAGTCCCTGTGGCCCCTGCTGACCAAACATGAGCCAGGTTCAGTGGCAAGAAGAGGTGAAGACATTGTGTGAGAGACCGGAGCCTGAAGCCCTCCTTCTTTCACATGTGTGCACAAAATTCTCTGCATGGAGTCTGACTTTAGACATACCAATATGTAGAGGTAGGATGTCTACTGCAGACCAGGTGGGGAGATTGGGTCTTGAGATGTTATTTTCAAACACAGTGTTGGAACATATAGGTGTGTCTCAACTAGTGAGAGAGAATGGTGTGGAATTGCAGGCTAGCACCTGGAAATTGTGCCTAACTCATAGCTTACCTTTTCTATGTCATGGTTCCTACTGAGAGAAAATGCATACAGGGAATTGTGCTATGTAGTGGACATCACACATGGCATGTTGCCATGGATTAATAGAACTACTGTGTATAAAGCCTAGTACTGCCATGTCTCCTAGGTATTCAGAAACGGTGGCCCAGAAAATCGTAGGTCAAGGAAACCATGAAGACCCTTGAAAGAAGAGGCTAAGCATATCAGTTTATTATTCACGGTATCCAGTTCTTAAGAATTTGATGGGAAAGACATCCTTTTCCTTCAAGATAAATTGTATTTTATCCATATGTGAATATGTGTTCATTTATGATTAAGAAATACAAACTAAAAGAATAAAGAGATACTGTTTGAACCTTATCATGTTTTTTGAAGTTGGATGATAGCACACTGTACTGGCAGGCGTGTGAGGAAACAGGTCCCATCATATCCTGTCATGAGCTTCCACCTCTGCACCCAGGCACGGGGACCAGGAGCCCACACAGCGGTGCCGGTGAGACTTTCTCTGATGGCTTCACTTGCTGCTCCAGGTTTCTCTGCAATCCACCCACTGGGGAAGAAGGCTTGTGAGGTCACTTCACTCCAGTGGGAGATGGTTAGGGGAAAAGATTCCAGAAGATGGATTGGGAAAGTTGGAAAGTCCTTGATAATTGGAGCTCTAAGAAGGGAGGAAAATATAGAATTTGTTTTAGCCAGAGTTGAAAATAGATCTTTGGCATAGTTCAAAGATCCTCATGGTGGGGCATATGACACTACTAAAAACTCTTCTTTGTTTTGCTTTGCTTTGCTCATTACAAACCCATTATTAAAAATTCTGAGTCTGAAATATCTTGGTGGCCACTGTCTATCACAGACAAAACAGATGACAGTCACACTGTCTGCAAAGCCCTCTCTGGGTCCCCAGAAAGGTAGCCCTCCCTCTGCTCATACGCTTTTCCCACCCTTGGGCACAGTGGCTCCATCCTTCCCACCACTGACCTGGTCATCTCCATATCCCCAGAGCACAGCACAGAGCCTTGATTCAGAGTAGATACTCCATCCACAAGTGTTTAAGGAAGAAAAGTAGGTCATAAGAAACATGGTATGACTAAGCATACATACTTGTGTGCTGAACCAATGAGACAAAAATCATAGACTCTTAAGCAATGTGGAAAAGAAAAATACACAATTAGGGGTGTGATCATAAACTAGCTCTCTAGGAAAAAAAAAGGTCCAATTTGTAGTATGTGGCAATTTCTGTGGTGTAAATACTCCCACTATAGCCAAGTTACCAATATGATGTCTCGGAATGAGGAGTTGCAAAGAGATGCTCAAGATTGGTTCTTGTGAACAGGGCATGGTGGTGCATGCTTATAATTCCAATACTTGAGGAACTAAGACAGGAGGATTGCAGGTTCAAGGCAAGCCTCAGCAATTTAGCCAGATCCTCAGCAACTTAGCCAGACCCTGTTTCAAAATAAAATAGGGTTGAGGGTGTGGCACAGAGGTAGAACACCCCTGGGTTCAATCCCAGTGCCACCAAAAAAAAAAAAAATCAATTCTCATGAGCCAGTAAGAGGCAGATCCCAAAATGCACTTGATCCCACTTTCCAAATCCAAATTCATGGTGTATGTCTTGCACGTTAATTTATTAACAAATTATATGTTTGATGACACATGCAATCATGCAATAGATCTACCCTTAGAAAAGAAGAAAGAGGCATGGTCACAGTGCTGTGCAGACCCTGTTTCATCACTCCACCAGTCACTGAGACACTCTGCTCCCCTGAAAGCCACGAGGCCCCAGCTGGACCCTGGGTCTAAGGGAACTCAGGCAGCCTCTAGAAAGGGCAGAACCATGGTTTGCTTATACATCACTGGAAGTAGTCTTTCTGTGCTAATGATGTGTGCCCCACTCCAGAGTCATCCTCTACTCTTTCTCAGATACTGACACTGACCCTGGAGAGGTATAGACCCACGGGAGGCATTTAGTAAGCATTAGGTAGGGATGAGCCAGCACAGAGGAGATGCTTTTGATAAGGAAAATGGTATCAATCTATGGTTGGTTTTACACTGTGCTGAAGAACGTCAGTGTCTGGACATTTTCCTAAGCGAGCTTTGTCAGCCTCTAGGGCAGCAGTTCTCAAAGTTGGGTTCTCTGGCCAGCAACATTGGCATAATCAGGGAACTTGTTAGAAATACACATTCTCAGATCCCAACCCAGACCTACTGAATCAGAAATGCTGGGGTCGGGACCCCGAAATCTGTGTTTTAACAAGCCCTCCAGGAGATTCTGATGAACACTCAAGTTTGATAACCATTGCTCTAAGAACAGGGAACAGTTCCGAACACAGTGATTAGAATCATCCCAAGCAAACATGCATCCCCCAAACCCACTGAGGACAGCTTCTAACCTCGGTGGCTCATTAGACACATGCACTAGATCTACCCTTAGAAAAGAAGAAAGTTCCCTGGGGGACTTCTAGAAACCAATGCCCAGGCTATACCCAGACCAATGACATAAGAATCCCTGTAGGCAGGACTCAGATGTCAATACTTTCAAAGCTCTCCAGGCAATTCCAATGTACAGTCGAGGCTGAAAAGCTGTGACTTAGAAGGGCAAGAAGCCAGGTGTGGTGGTGCACACCTGTAATCCCAATACTTGGGAGGCAGAGACCGGAGGATCCGGGTTCACGGCCAGCCTCAGCTATTTAGTGAGGCCCTCCACAACTTTGTGAGACCCGGTTTCAAAATAAAGGATAAAAAATAGGGCTGGGGGTGTAGCTCGGAGGTAGAACACCCCTGGGTTAAATCCCCGGTACCGCAAAAAAAAAGAATAAAATAGAACTGGGGATATAGGTCAGAGGTAGAATGCCCTGGGTTCCATCCCCACTACATAAGAAGAAGAAGAAGAGGAGGGATGGGGGAGAAAAGAGAATGGGAAAGGACATCCCTGCATAGTGCTTGCTAAATAGTGAAAAGCAGCACTTTAGGATCAACAGAAGAGGACAGATTTGGGCTTTATTAGGTTTTATTTAAGCCACACTGCTTTTGTTTTCCTCTTGTGGCAAATGAGGATTATAAAACCTGTCCAGGGAGTTATTTAGGAGGATTTGCATCCCAGAAAGCAGTCATCAGTTGCTAATTAAATTAATTGTAATAAAATAGCTCAAGGCCATAAGGCCTTATCTATAATCCTCAGATCAAAAAAAAATAGTTCTGAAGACCAAGTTTTTTCATTATTAGCTTATCCTTATACAGTGTTTACTTATCCCACCTAGTATAAAGAGCAATACTTCATGGCAGAATAAGTAATGTGTTTGCTTACAAGGTCTTCCCCACACCCATCAGAGGTCTGGATGAAAGCCCAGACATTGGGACTCAGAAAGGAATCAGACCTCTCGCTGTTGTTTGAGAATCTTTCACATGAATGCCAGGATTAGACTGTTGATTCTGATGGGTTGTTGAGGTCTGTGAGGGTAGGGCCACTCCCCTGTGGTCTATGGGGACCATCTAACATGTCAATCGCCTATAGAGGATGGGCATTCTCAGGGAGGAGAGAAGCAGATCAAGGGCTCAACTCCTTGTTAGTCTGGACATCCAGGAGTCTAGTGTCTGGGATGGGGCTCCTAAGAGCATGGTGGTTGGATATGGTGCCAAGTATGCAGAAGAAATGGGAGCTAGGAGGAGAGGTTCCCAGACAAGATCGGTTTCCTCCTAGAACCATGAGTTAGGACAGGTCTGCAGGTCCCACAAACAGCCAACTTATCTACATTCATGAGCCTTGGCCCCTCTTAGTTCTCAACCTGGAGCTGAGTGTCCTCTGAAGTGTTCCCTCCACCCAGTGACAGGGAACCTGGGGTCCTTTATCACCTTTGACCACTGGTGAGTGAGAGAAGACTCACCAGTCCTGGCTGTGGAATTTAATGACAGTCCCCAAGGCCAGGTATCCAGGCAGGCAGGACTGAGTTACTTGGCCCCTTCTCCCTACCAGGAGCATCTTCTTTCAGGGTGGACAAAGTGGGATTAGGGCTTTATTCTCATCAAAGGAAGAGGTATTCCTATAGATGCTCTGCTCCTAGTACCACCAACTCACTAGCTGTGTGTCCCAAAAAAAGTCAGCTTGCTCTCTGAACCCCAATGCACCATCTGAAAATCCAAGCTCCATGCACTTGAACTCCTGTGAGCACGACCCAAGTTAGAATTACATTGTACATTGCAACCCAGGATGCATGTACACAAGTACTTACATGCCAAGGCCCAAGTTTCACATAAAAATCCTTCTCTGTTTTTCTATTCTGTTTCAATATCCAGCTACTTCTCTCTCATATCAAAATCCCACTATAATGACTTCACAGACCAAAGGTGAATGTCAGCCATAGTTTAAAATACACTGGACCAGATACTCACTCTGATGCAGTGAAATGACCTGACATCAGCAGGCTCACACTCAAAAATGCAACTTCATTTCATTTCTTGTCCAGGCACCAAAAGAAAGATGTGGTTTCCTAAGCGATAAAGGAAAGTGGACCCACTGAGAAAATGCCTTGAAGATTGAAACACAGGTGGAAGTCTTGAGAAGCTGCAGAGCAGCAGGGGTGCCCTGCCCGAGGGATGAGCCATTTGTAAAGCAGGCAGGCCTCTGCAGCAAGTGAGTCTCCCTGCATTGCTGCATGGGGTCTGACAGGTACAGGTCATATAAGCACCTGGGGGCAGAGAGTGGGGCATAGATTACATGGCATTCTGCAGCACAGATATAGGCAGAGACGGTCCAGGTGAGTTGGGAGCCCAGCAGGTGAAAGGAAGCAGACCTGGCCTCAGTCTCTGTCCCTCTAACCTCCTTCCCAACCTTCTTGCCAAAGGCAAATTAATTAAGTTCTCTGAGCCCCATGTTGTCATCTACAATAATGGAGATGGTAATGTCAACCTCACGGATTGGCATAGGGTGTAGGAGAAGTATCATATGGGGCAGGTAACCCCGAGGGGCACATAAAACACAGCAAACAATGCTCCCAAGTTCACAGCAGTGATCATAATGGCAATACCCCCCATACCGCACACACCCCATAGGGTGCCCAAATCCCATAGGAAAGGAAGAAACAGCACTCACCAGCGAGGGTCAGGTTTTCTGTAGCACACGCAGGCAATCCCACCATTTGCAACACTCCACACAACTTTCCACAACAAGCGCTTGTTGGTGCCGTTGTTCTCTGAGCCTCAGTTTTCTCAGCTATAAAATGGCACCCCCAGGGCACCATGGCTCTGGAATCTCACACACTCTCAGGTATGGTGCAAGCCAAAACTGACGGGGCTGGCAGGAGCACAGGGGAGCCAAACCAGAGTTGTATTTAGTTTCGTTGTTGTTGTCGTCATCGTCGTCATTGTTGTTGTTTTTTAATTAAAGACAAGTGAAATTTCTCTTCCCAAAAAAATTTTTTTTAAGGTAGGCTTTACAATGTGGCGAGGATTCATCAAAGAATAGCAAGTGCCCAGCACACCGTAGATGCTCCAGTCACCTATATATGCCTACTCCCCACGCTGCCCTGTTGCTGGTACATGGTCACTGGCTGAAGGGAAAGAACCACAATTTAGGGTCAAGCAGAGGGATAGTGGTGGGGCACTGTGAGGGAGCCACATCCTTGCTGCCACAGCTGGGCACCTGTGGCAGAGACAGAGGAGCAAATCAGCCCTGCGCAGTGCTTGGTGAGGGTGGTCAGGACACATGCATAAGTCTCTTCCCAGTCAACCTCCTTAAATTGCCATTTCCAAGTTGTTTATACCTGCTCAGGGTTCTCTTTCAAACACAGCAGCTCTTCTCTTAGAGACCCCTGCTGGGCCTCCAGCTTATCCTGGCCCAGACTCACTCCAGGACCTGGACAGTCTGCTTCTATGAACCTTCTCCAACTAGCACAGGCCCGGCTCTCTCTGGACCTGCCAGAGCAGATGAGCAGCCAGCAGCCTTCAGCTCCGCACTGCTCTCCGTTTGTTCTTCTCTGGTTGGGGACACTTGGATGTTGGCTTTGATTAGGGGAACCCACAGGCTCAGGGAGAGGGCTACTCGATTGGCTCCTCTCTTTCAGGTGGGCCCCAGTGCCAGTGCTGGGGCTGGGCTGCTTTTGGGTGCAGAGTTCCTGGGGTGGCCGTTTGCCTGCAATGAGAAGCCTTCCAACAGCTTCACAGAGGAGGGACTTTGCCTGGAAAGGTGACTTGAAGATTTGATTACAAAAGCCTAGTGTCCCAGGGTTGAGACGGCTTCCATGCCCAGAATTTTTTTTTTTTTTTTTTTTGGTGGTACTAGGGATTGAACCCAGGAGCATTCTACCTCCTAGCTACACCCCCAGCCCTATTTTTTATTCTTTATTTTGAAACAGGGTCTCACTAAGTTGCGGAGGGCCTCACTAAGTAGCTGAGGCTGGCCGCAAACCTGGATCCTCCGGTCTCAGCCTCCCAAGTACTGGGATTACAAGCGTGCGCCACCACGCCCAGCTATGCCCAAAGCTTTTATGCACCTACAGCGGGAACAGGTGCAACACACAAGCTTTTCCCCCATGAATCCCTATTTCTGCTGCCATAAGAACAACCCATTAGCAATTATTCAGGTCCCATAAATAGCTCCCTGCCTCCTAAAAGACTGCCTTAGGACTCCCTATTACTGTCCTCATTGCTAAGTGAAATGTTCCTGGTTACTTCCTTAAAGATGATCAAGACTACCATTGAAAGACAAAGTTATCTCAGCCAATTGTTCTAAAAGATAGACATCAAATAGTGTCCTTAACTTCTGTTTAGTCAAAATGAGACCACTGTATTCAAATGTTAAAATTTATAGTGGGGAGTGGTGGCGAACACTTGTAATCCCAGTACTTAGGAGGCTGAGACAGGAGGATTGCAGGTTCACGGCCAGCCTCAGCTACTTAGTGAGGCCCTCCGCAACTTAGTGAGACCGTATCAAAATAAAGAATAAAAAATAAGGTTGGGGGTGTAGCTTGGAGGTAGAATGCCCTGGGTTCAATCCCCAGTACCACAAAAAATTTTATGAAACCCTAAAAGAGAATTGTTTTATTATTAATCATTGCCCCAGTTATAGCCTAGAAGAGGCACATTCTTTAGATCACACTGTAAGTTTTCCTAATACAGAGGGGAGGAAAGAATTTATTTAGTGGAATTCAGGGTTCACAAACCACCCTATCTCCCAGCCACTGTGCCCAACTTGTTACAGTTTTCGGACGTCACAGTGGGTTCTTGTTCTTAGCTAGTTTAGAAAAAAGAAAGTCAGAACTGCACTGCTGCAAGCTTAAGCAAAGTTTTATTATTACAGGTAGAAGGGGGGACAGAGCAATCAAAGCACTACGTCAGAGGCGACGCAATGGAATGCCTTGAAAGTAAGACACTGATGTCTTTGAACACATAAATTTTTTATAAGAATTAATTATCTCCTTTTTCCTATCCTGCTTAACCAATAGTCTTTTTCCACCAAAAGCAGGTGCAGGCCCGCCAGTTATCTCTGCTGTGTAAGCTTTTTCTGTTAGCCTTCTTTGTTCATCCTCACAGGGACAGACAGGTCTGACATCACTGGTCAAAATGTGTTACTTGGTTAGCAAGGTCGGGGGGCTTCATGAAGTCCCCTTTGTTTTCTATTTTATTTTTATTCTTAAAGTTTGAAGCATGTAGGGCCAGGCGTGGTGGTGCACACTTGTAATCCCAGTACTTTGGGAGGCGGAGACCTGAGGATCCGGGTTCGAGGCCAGCCTCAGCTCGCGCATGCGCGTGCGCGCACAAGCGTTCTCTCTCTGTCTCTCTCTCTCTCTCCCCCTGTCTCTCTCTCTCTCTCCCCCTAGTGAGGACCTTCGCAACTTCGTGAGACCCGGTTTCAAAATAAAGTATAAAAAATAGGGCCGGGGGCGTAGCGCGGAGGTAGAACGCCCCTGCGTTCAATCCCCGGTACCGCAAAAAAAAAAAAAAAGTTTGAAGCATGTATTGTCCACCTATGTCCTAGGTGAGTTCTCAGCATCTCCTTATCTCTATCTGCTAGAAGCTATTTACTATTTTGAAAACTTATTTTATAATAAAGAAAAGAAAGACACAGGAATATAAGTCTTTTAAAGTATGGAGGGTTTGGGGGCTATAACTATTTTGTGTTATTAGTAATTAATATTGGGTTAATATAGCTTGCTTTTTCATCTTTTAACTTTAGTCTAAGTGTTGTGAGAGACTATAATTCTTTTTCTAAGTGCAGGTGTCTGTGTTTTTAACATTCAGTGTTTAGCTGGACTAACAGCCAACTTTTAGCTAACCAAGGTCAACCTTGACTGAGGCTTTTTGACTGACAGCTTAAGAGACAGAGAAAAGGATTTTATTGTGCTGCCTAAGTATGAGAGCTTATTCTTACTATTAGCAATTAATATCTATTAGGAATCAAAACAGGCCCAGTCCCCATCACGACTCCTGGGTCTTTTCTTTCTCTTAGGAAGTGTTTCCCTCTGGCCAGGCTTCCTTATTCTGCTGACAGGACCCCACTTTCACCTCTAGAAGAGGGGCCTTGCTCTAGGGTAGTGAGTGGCAGGGCCCAGGCCCAGACTCTTTAATGGCCTTAGGGAAAGCTGTATCTTTTGAAAAGCACATCCTTTCTTTCCCAGCTCGGCTCTGGGAGGATGGCTGAGACCTGTGGGAGTTTCTCCCAAACATCAAATGCCAGAGTTTTCATTACTTTACCATGGCCCTGCCTACATTTCCCTATAAACCAGTTAATTAAATCCAGCTTTTATAGGAGGACAGTTCCTCTGCGCATCCCCCCACCCCGGTGTGGAACACTCCAGGAGGTCCTGTGCTCGTGGGACATAAATATTTCCCAAAGTCTATGCCCACAGCTTTTCTGCCCATCAAAAGAGAGGCTGGGCAGGAGGAGGGCTCCCTGGGAAGTACCACCCAGATATGGAAAGAGCGGGCCAACTGTTTCCAGAAGGGGGCGCACTCCTGGCCCTGGGCTGTAGGGCTGGGTTTCATATAAAAAACTTTTAACAGGCATTTGGGGGCGGGGGGAGGTGGGGGGTTCAGACAGGTCTTGGCAAGTTGCAGTGACACACAGGTGTGGAAATAGGGGCCAGGTGGGATTGGACAATATATACTAAAGGAAAAGGAACCTGGGGAAGTCCCTCACAGGGTCCAGAGGCCTGGACTCAGCCTGTAACTCCCATGCCATCACTCCTGCTCAGCCTTTGGCTGTAGCCTAAGGTCTGTCTGCTCACATTGAGCCAAATGTGCAAAGGATGCAGAGATTCTGAGTTTGGTGATGGCTAGTTTTTTGTTTTGGTTTGGTTTTTTGTTATTTTGGGGTTCTTTTTGTTTTTGTTTTGTTTTGTTTTGTTTTGTTTGTGGTACTGGGGACTGAACCCAGGGGCATTCTACCTCCGAGCTACACCCCCAGCCCTATTTTTTATTCTTTATTTTGAAATAGGGTCTCACTGAGTTGCAGAGGTCCTCTCTAAGTAGCTGAGGCTGGCCATGAACCTGGATCCTCCGGTCTCCGCCTCCCAAGTACTGGGATTACAAGTGTGCGCCACCACGCCCAGTTGTTTTGTTTTTTTAAGGAACTAAATTTCCAGAGAAGAGATACGGCATCTCAGAGAAAATGTCTCCGTTCTTAGAGAAATGAAGGAAAAGAAAGGGGAAAGTTTTATTAGCCTGAAATCATAATAAACCTCGGCTGCTTGGAGAAAGTATAAAGAGCTTAGTGAGACCTGCTAGACTTGGCTTCAAAACACTTGGCTTCAATTCTCACCTCTGGGTTGTGTCTGTAAGCACATCTTTCCTTCCCCCTGGGTCTTACACTTGGAGGTTGAGCCAGATCATCCGGAAGGCTCCTTCTGGTCTGACTGTCTAGGGCAGCTCTGGCCAATAGAACTTTCTGTGATGTTGGAAATATTCTAGATCTGCATCATCTTACTTGGTTCCATTAGGATGGTATAGATATAGCTACATGGGGCTAGAGCATTTTGCTTAATTAAACTGAGGAGCATTTTGTTTAATTAAAAATTAAATATCAGCTGGGTGTGGTAACATATGCCTGTAATCCTAGTACTTGGGAGGCTGAGACAGGAGGCTCTCAGGTTTGAGGACAGCCTCAGCAAGTAGTGAGACTCTCATGAACCTAGCAAGACCCTGTTTCAAAACAAAAATAAAATAGGGCTGGGGGTATAGCTCAGAGGTAGAGTGCCCCTGGGTTCAATCCCCAGTACCACAAAAAAAAGATAATTATCAGCTGGGTGTGGTGGTGCATGCCTATAATCCCAGTACCTGGGAGGCTGAGACAGGAGGGTAGCAGGTTCAAGGACAGTCTCAACAACTTAGCAAGATTCTCAGCAACCTAGTGAGACCTTGTTTCAAAAATGGGGATATAGCTCAGAGGTAGAATGCCTCTGGGTTCCATTCCCAGTACCACAAAAAAGCAAAAATTGAATTTAAAAAACTAAAATTAAATATCTCTGTATAGTTAGTGGCTCCCATATTATTGGACAGAACAAGCCTAGGATTCTACAATTAAAGATTTGCTCCGTACCATTTCACATGTTTACGGAGCTGAGTGCATTATAGAAAGGGATGGCCAGTTTGCACACACTTACGAAGAAATCCAATTAGCCAGAAGCCCGTCTTCCTTGGCATGGTAGTGCACTGAAATTTCACCCACTCACCAACCTGGAGCTGTAGCTTGCTCAGAGGTATTTTAGTGTCTCCACTGTCAAGCTAATGACTTTGTCTGCCAGGCAGGCGTGCAGGATCACGTCCGGAAAGCCCCAGGCAGCTTGGAGATCCTATCCACTTTTCATCATTTCTTAGCAGGTCCAGAGGGCAGATACTTAATAGAAACATCATCTGAGCTCATTAAGGAAGCACCGTGTGTTTGGAGGGTGAGGTTCAGAAAAGTGTTTGTCTCTCTCTATCTGCCATGGCCAGCCCACTGCCAAGGCAGGTCCTTCACATCTTTCAAACTCAGCCCTTATTTTTCCACAGCCACTGTCATTGCCTTAGCTGACAGCCCATTACCTCTTTCCATAGACTATGGGCAGCTCTCTCCCTGCTTCTCAGCCATCCCGTCTAAGCTTCTTGATGAAACCTCCTAAAATACCGCCTGGTCATGCCATCCTTGGGCTCAAACTCTGCAGCAGCCTTCCCACTGCCTTCTGGAGAGAGTCCAGGCTCTTCATGAGGTACCTGAGGCCCCCCACAGTCTGATGCCTTCCTCCGTTTAAGCTTTATTCCCATCAGTCTCTCACACAGGAACCTGCTGCTCCCGCCGGCAGCGCCACTCCAGGCCTTCCAAGCATAAGGCTGCTCCCCTGAAGACCACACTCAAACCTCCCTGTTTAGTGCTCCATAGATCCTGTTCAACCTCCACAGCTCATCACAAATACCACCAGCAACAAGAAGCCTTTGGGGATCCCCCCCCACACACACAAACACTAATACTTTCTCCCAATCTTTATTAGTCTGTATTCCTTCTGGATAGGAATCTGACACTGTAGCACGAGCATTAAAATAAGACTACCATGCAACTAGACTTGGGTTCAAATCTTTGTCCTTGCCTGTAACCCTGTACAACTGACTTAACTACTCTCTGTGCCTCAGTTTCCCACATCTAAAATGGACACAATGCTGACCTCTGAGGTGGTCATGAAAACTGCATATTAAGTTGTAGAAGATGCTAAACACAATATTTGGCAATTACTTAACTGCTCAATAATTGGTAGTTATCATTGTGGTTATTGCTGTTGTTACTATTATTATGGGGCCCTTATTGAGGAAGGAGGGGGACCTTACATGCTCTGGTCTTAGCTTCCCTTTAATTATAAGTGCCTGGATTGTGGGGATCACTTGCATTTCTTGGTATCCCCTGCACCCAGCTATAGTTTGCAAATAGTAGACTCTGAAGATGAATTGGTTGAGCATCTCTGGAACCTGAAGGCTTCAATTTGAGTCCTGGGTCTACAAGTCTCTTAACCTCTCTGGGCTTCAATTTCCTCATTTATAATGTGGGGGAAATGATGGTACCTTGTTCATAGATTGTTGCCAGGATTAAAGGAGGCACTATTAACAAGGTATTGGGGACAATCACTTGGGTTAGGTTCTGATTCAGAACCTATGTCTAGTAGACACTGAAGACTGCCTGAATGGATGAATGATCCCATTGTACTGACTGTAATGAGACTTAGGGGTGAATTTATTATTCTCAGTTACAGTAGTTTGGCCCAAGTTTCTGGCATAATTATCTCCCTCTTGCCTTTATTCTTTTATTACTTGGCCCTGGACCGATTGCCTGATTTTAACTGATTTATGGCATGTGGACCTTTTTTGGCAAATACCCCTCAAACCTCTATAGAAACATAAGGAGTATTAAAACAAATACAGAATTTGAGCACATTCCTCTTGAATTGAGTAGAACTGGCTTGTGGATACACCAGCATAAGCAACAAAGAAAGAAAGATGCTCTCGCGGGGCCACTAACTGAGGCTTTATTTGCCAGTTAAGCAGGAACACATGCTTACATGCTCTTTGCAGCAGCACAGACAACCAGAAACTTCACCAAAGAGAGCAGTTTTGAAGCGATGAGGGCGAGGCCCCCCCTGTGGTATCGGAAGGCATTGAGGGTGGTCCACTTCCTGGTCCTCACTGGCTGGCCCTGCTCTTTTGATGGCCACCAAACTGTGATGAGGCTCAGCCTGAGGAGGCACCAGGCCTCCCAACTCTGGTCCCTCCAGGATCCAAGGTGCTGAGGGGTTTCAGTAGCGGCCCGGGGAGCAGGGCGAGCAAGGTACACACAAGGTGCGAGGCACACAGACCTGGCGGGACATGCAGGCAGAGGGCGCACACGGCGGGCAAGAGGGAGTGGAGCACGGGTTACAGGGCAGCCTGTGGGAGAAAGTCCCGGTGAGGTAGGATTAGTGGAGGAGCCCGACTCAGTAGCAGATCTTGCCAATTCTAGCCCCAGATGCTTCTCAAACAGATCCACAGTACACCTTCTCCGCCCAGCTTCCCTTGTCCTGAACTCCATCATCTTTGCCTGTTACCTCAACAACTTCCTAACTGATTTCTCAATCCACTCTTGCCCCTCCTAACTGCTGTCAACTTAGCAGCCAGAGTGATCTCCTACCGACACCAATCTAATCATGTTCCTCCCCTGCCTACCGCCTTCAGTGGGCCCCATTTACACTTGAGATGAACAGCAGCTTCCTTAATAGGACCCTCATGGTCCTGCTCCTTCCTCTTTCCCCAGCCTCACCTCAGGCCCTGGTGCTCTCTGAGCTGTAGCACTCCGACCTCCTGCCAGTTCCTCTGTGTGTCGTGCAGCTCAAACCACAGGGCTTATGCCCTGTCTCCTCCTTCTAAAACACTCTTCTCTCTCCATTCACCCAATTAATTTCTTTTCCTTAAGAACTCAACTCAGCTATCACATCCTCCTTGAAGCCTTCCCCAGTCTCTCAGTGCCAAATCCCCCATGAACCTTCTTCCATAATGATCCGTAATCATCCTATTATGGTCTGTCCCCCTACTAGGCAGTGAGGTCAGCAGCCATGTATGGGTGCCCACCCTGCATACCTGGCATAGAGCAGGCACTTAATGTGTTGAATAAGAAAAAATAACAAATGGATGTGGAATGAATACATGGCCAAAGGAAAAAGGATGATCTCAGAGACTGACAGACTGGAGCTCAAAACCAGAAACAACACACTGCATATTGGACAGAGACCAAACAGCTCAGAGACCAAATGGGCAGCCCAAGGGCCACGTACAGCCTGAAATGTATTTAATTTGACTGACACTCTATTTTTTTTAATTTGTTGAAAAAAATTTAAAATCTAGATAACTTAACTTTAAAAGCATCCAGATTGCCAGCTTCCCTTGGTCAATCAGAAGATCCAGAAATACTGGACCTGCTTCTCACATGGGTAGAAATGGCCCTGAGGGGACCGCCATGCCCTCCTTGGACAAGGCATGAGCTCCCTGACTTCCACAGTGTCCACATGACCCACGTCATGCATGTATACTAATGACCTGGTACTTGCAAATGTCTGACTTTGCAACACTTGCCCTGGAGGATGTTTCCAAGTGACAGGGCTAGAGATGTAGCTCAGTGGTAGAACACTGGCCTAGCATGCATGAGGCTAGCACCATAAAAAAAAAAAGATTCTGAATGACAAAGAGACTATACTAAATGTAGAACAAGAAAATGTTACAACAGAAATTAGCCCACCAGGTGTCCACAGCCCAGCTGTCTCCTGCATCTAGACAGCCATTAAGTGCTAGCTGCATGGTATTAGGAGCTGATGCCTCCACTGCCTGACGAGGCCCTCTCCACTGCTTACCAGGCCATGGCCAGGGCCTCTTCAACAGTGTCCCTGCCTGGTTCCCCCTCTACTTGGTACTTACCACTGCTCTCAGAGTGATCTCCTTGAAGAGCAACTTTCCATTTTCATTGACTTTGCTGAGAAACTTTTACTGAGCATCTACCATGTGCCAAGTTCAGGGAAACAAAATGCATCCCATTGTTTCTACATTCTAGATGTTTACCATCTAGTGGTAGAGATGAGCAGATAAGCAAATGCTATCATTCCCTCCTCAAAAAAAGTAAGGCCTCCCATCTGCCTATAAAATACCCTACCAGCTTGATCTCTGTAGTTGTCCATGAATGGGCCCCAGTTGACTATTCCTGTCCTGCCTCCCATCATGGCCTGATCACATTAAGCTACCAATTGTCCTCCAAATATTCCAAAAACTTCTCCCTGTATGGTGTCCAATGACTATTTGCCTACCCCTCTAACAGATGCACATAATTTGAGAGCAGATGCCTTGTCATCATCTGTCTCAGCATCCCCCATAGCACCTGATACATGGTAGGCACTTGGAAGGGGTTTGTCCATCTGGAATGGAGCAAAATGGTCTCCCATGGGCCAGGTTCTACATGGCAATGTGATCACCATTGCCTGGCCTTCTTCAGAACACCCCAGCTTCCTGATGGCTTCTTAATCGTGACAGGATTCTAAGCTGATGATCCCCTAAGGGTGGATCCAGTTGCTTCCTATAACCTCCTGTATCTCCCACACATCTCTATAGAACCTCTCCGAGGCCTACGTACTTGCTGTCCTCGCTCTCCAGCAGACCCCGGTACGTGTTGATCTCACACTCCAGCCGGGCCTTGACATCCAGCAGGACCTTGTACTCCTGGTTCTGCCGCTCCAGGTCACAGCGGATGTCAGCCAGCTGGGACTCCACGTTGGTGATCATGCACTGCATCTGGCCCAGCTGGGAGCTGTAGCGGGCCTCTGTCTCCGCCAGTGTGTTTTCCAGAGAGTCCCTCTAAGGCAAAAGAAAGATATAACCATCAGGGGTGAGCCGTCTTCCCTGACCTGGCTCAGAAAGAGCCAAGTCTCTCTTTGGTGTTGGGAACTACCTCTCCCTATGCAAGTCACTGTCGAAACTGAAGCCCAGAAAGGTCCAGTAACTTGCTCAAGATGAAACACCTGGGAAGTGATAGAACCAAGGTTTGAACCCAAGTCCTAAACCTGGTCCTAAATCCTTTATTCCTTCTCTAACCTGAGGCTGGCTTCAGGCTTTGGATTTGAGGCTCACCAAGTACTTCCCTATGGCATCGTTTAGGACAATGGTTTTCAACCCTGGCTGAGCTTAGTCACATGGAAGCCCTTTAAAAATACCCATGTGCAGGCCCCACCTCCAGAGATAAGGGTTCAATTGGTCCAGAAAAGAACCTGTGTATCAGGACTTTTCAAATCTTTGGGGTGATATTGAAAACCAGGGTTTGGGACTAAGCAGGGAACAGGCCTTCTTGGGGAATTGTGTTTGACAGTGGGCACCTAACCCACATCTGATCTGGAACATGCCCCTTCTCTCTCTGAGCTAGATCCTGGAAGAAACCTCCCTCCAGGAAAGTCAACAGGGGGAGCATCCATGGTAGCTGTGCTCCAGGCCTCTTATTCCTCCTTCCTGCATGCCTGTGTCTACACTAGTTCAGTGCTGCCTCCAATCCAGAGCTGGGGGAGAGGCGCCCATCAGCAGCACTCACCAGGCTGTGCTGGGCCTGCAGCTCGATCTCCAGCGTGTTGACCGTCCGTCTCAGATCAATGATATCCGACTGGTAGCTCTGAAGTTGCTCAGAGCTTGTGGCCACCTGCTGGTTAAGCTCCTCCATCTACAGGGGAGAAGGGAAAAGGCTGGGAATATCTTCCCAGGAACACTGAGGAGCCCAGGCCCTGTGAAAGGTGTGCCCACCTGCATGTTGAACCATTCCTCCACATCCCTGTGGTTGCTCTCCACCATGGTCTCATATTGACATCTCATCTCCTCCAGCATCCTGGTCAGGTCCACAGGGGGCGCAGCATCCACCTCGATGTTGAGGCGGTCCCCAAGCTGGCATCGGAGGGCACTGACTTCCTGAAAAAGTACAAGACCTGAGGCGAATTCAAAAATCACAGGATCCCAGCTCACCTCCCCAGGGAGATATGAAAAGATGCAACAGAAGATGCTGACGATCTCTGCACAAGACAGGACCTTCCAGGACTGCAGTCCACCCTGCTGGAGCTCACTGGTCTTCCAGCTCCAGCTGGCCACCTCCCTGACACCTCCTGTCACTTTGGCAGAGGCTGAAAGCAGCAACAGTTTGATCCATTTTGGCTGAAAAAGGAAATCCATGCCCTCGGTTTCCCCATCACTCCCAGCCCTGTTCATCTGGAAAGGAGGGAAGCAAGAGTCTGGCTTAGCTTGATTCAAGGCCTGAGTTAGAGCGGGCGCCTCCCCAACCTTGGCTGCCAGCAAGAGAAAGTTGTCACCAAGGCTGCCAGAGTACGCGATAATGCCTCATTAGTAGCTTCTTGGTGCGGTTCCCAGCTCTCTGGCTTAAGTGGGTTGAGTCAGGCGCCCGAGGGTGCTCAGTGAGTACGTGGTGATGGGTTGTTACTCTACACTGAAGCCTAAGGAAACCTGGCCAGTATCCAGAGGCACTTGTTCATTCAAATCCCAAGTCAAGAGGTTGAGAGTCAACCCAGGGAAAGTGGAATAAAGTTCCACAGCTCGGGTGGGTTTTACAGCACACGGGAGCCCAGGCCAGATGCTTGCCCTCCAAGGACCGTGGAGATGAGGAAAGAGACAGTAAAGAGCTTCCCTGTGGCTTCAGCTTAAGTATATTATATGCAAACAGAAGAGAAAGGGGGAACAAGGATGGGGACAGGAAAGAGAAGAAAACCACCACCTTTCAACTTTCAGAAGAGATAGGGGCCACCCCCACAAGTGGCAGAGAAGGGCAAGCCATTCTATGTGAATTCCAGAATCCAATCTGCTCCAACCCTATAGCACAGCTCTTCCTCTAAGATGTGTTTCCAGTGAGAAGGATGAACGCTGTCACCATGAGTGAGCATTTGGCTATCCCACTGGCCCAGCAAATGCAGAAGGAAGGAGCTGCATTTCTGAGGCAGGTGTTTCATGTCCATGATCCATGTCGTATCCATTAAATACTCACAATAACCCTGTATGATAGTGTTAGCCCTGTTTTTTCAGATGAGCAGGCTCGGACAAATGACATAAAGTGGGCAATGTCACAGAGGCAATATGTAGCAGACTTCGCAATTTCAACCCACATCCATGCAACCCCAAACCCCACATTCTTCCTACTCTGCCTCCCCGGCCACCTCAGCGTGACTTCTGGACTCACATCCTCATGGTTCTTCTTGAGGCACATTAGCTCCTCCTTCAGGGATTCCACCTGTGCCTCCAGGTCAGCCTTGCACAGGGTTAGCTCATCCAGGATCCTGCGCAGGCCGTTGATGTCGGCCTCCACCAACTGCCGCAGGCCCAGCTCTGTCTCATACCTGCAAAAAGTCGGGGTCAGCAAACAAGGGGTGGGACTGTATACAGAACTCAGGGGAGGCCCTGAACTGCCAGCACTTTCCAAACCTCTGTGAAAGTAATGGAGAGCCATCCCAAGAGTGTGTGGGGAGAGGACACCCTAACCCCACCCCAGGCCCCTGGCCAAACTCACTTGGTCCTGAAGTCATCAGCAGCCAGCTTGGCGTTATCAATGTGCACAACCATCCTGGCGTTCTCTGCCTTGGTGCACAGAACCTGTGGGCCAAGGCATGTGGAGGGGTTAGTCCAGCATGAGAAGAAGGAAAAAGAACCCAATGAGGAGACAATAGTCACAAAGGCAGGCCTTAGCACCCAGGTCTTCATAAATCTGAATTCCCCATTTTGGATGCAGTGGACAATATGGAAAGAATCTCATTCTGTATGAGGTGATTCAAATGACAGTTAGAAGGCTCTTTGAAGAAAAAAAGAAAAAACAAAGAAGAAGGAGGAAGAGAAGGTTTTGATGTTTACTGAAAACTCAACACATGCCAGGGGCTGTTCCAAGAGTTTGACCTGCATCATCTCATTGAATCCTCTTGACAACCCCATTAGACAAGGACCGTCCTTATCCCCATTCTACAGATGAGGAAACTGGGTCCTGGAGAAGGGAAGGGACCTCCCACAGTTGTGCAATGGTAGAGCTGAGACTAGACCCCAGGGATCTTTCTTCATAAGGGCTCTTAATGAGCACTCAGATGATGAGATAATCTTATGCCCTAGGGAGCTCTCTTTTCCCTGAACATAGCTTAATAAATTAATGTGATTCTAATCTGGAGCACCAGCTATTCCAGCTGCCTCCCTGGCCTGTCTGTTCCCCACTCTCCTCACCTTCTGCTGGAGTTCCTCGATGGTCCTGAAATATGACTGGTAGTCAGGACACATGGTGAGCACCTGGGACTGGGAGGCCTCTTGGATCTTGCTCTCCAGGTTGGCGTTCTCCTGCTCCAGCTGTCGCACCTTCTCCAGGTAGCAGGCCAGGCGGTCGTTCAAGGACTGCATGGTCTCCTTCTCATTGCCATTGAAGGAGCCCTCGCAGTACCAGCCACAGGTGCCCATGGAGCTGGAGATGCCACTGGTCGGCCGGCAGGAGCTGGTCAGGTAGGTCTTGGAGAGGCAACTGGCTGGCCGGTAGGTGGTAGGCATGCACACAGAAGGCATGCACGGCATGGGCTGGCAGACATAACCCAGGCACAGCTCAGGCCGGCAGCTCACACTGCTGGAGCAGACAGAGGCGGGCCGAGGGCAGCCCTTGACAGAGGCTGGTAAAGTATTGGTGACACAGCAATTGGATGTCATGTTGGGGAGGCCCTCCTCCTCAGCTGCAGCTCCCCAGAAGTGTAGAGACCTCATCCTGCCCAGGCCTTTTTATACCCTTGGAGTGAGGGGGCTCCCTGGGGGGTATTGATGTTTACACTCAGGCCCAGAGGAAGCTGCTAATTAATTTGTAATTTGGTTTCCAATAAGGAGTTCCCTTCCTCATAAAAGACGCCAAACTTGTCATTTGGCTAAAGCAGGACTCTAGGCTCCCGTCACTGATAACCAGGGGAGAGCTTCAGGACACATCTTCAAAGGACCAACTCTGCCCCTGGGCCCTCATTACCAGGGTGTGGCTGTCCGGGACCATTCAGCTCGGCCCAGTACCACCACTGGCCTTGCACAGTGCGCCCCCACCTGCACCTGCCCTGAGGGAGGCTGCAGGTCCTTGGAGAGGAGATGCAGTTTTAATGACAGCCTTCCCTGTGGGAAGAGGCCTGGCCCCTTAACGAGGAAATGTGTGGGTGACAGAAGCTGCACCGATACTAGCTGTGGCGTAAATCCAGGGAGATAGAAAAAGACCCTCTGAGGCTTCTAAACATGCATCATCCTCCCTCCAAGGGGAAGAAGATCATGTCAGGGAGGAGAGAAGGAACTTAAGACACAGAAAGGGAAAGAATCCAGGACATCTTTTCAATCGGATACAATGGAGACAGGGAGAGGTGAAGCTTTTCTCCTTGGGAGAGCAGATCAATATCATGAACACCTCGGAAGACAGATGCTCTATGATTCTGTCTTGACCATCTCTGGGTCCTCCACTCAAGGATCACTGCACCATGTACAGAACTTCCCAGTGTTTGATTACTGTCTGTTGAACAGATGACGTCAAACAGGCTGGAACTGGCTCCACTTTTACCTTCTATGGTGGTAGAGAGGGAGGGCTCATTTCAGGACCCAGAGAATGGAAGCAGTGTGAATCGGCCCCTTTGAGAAGAGATGCTCTGCAGCCTGGGATGAGCTAAGCTGGGAGACCAGGAGCAGGTGTCCCCTGTTATAGGAGCCTTGGGCATTCCCTTAAAGCAATATATTATACCTGTGACTTTCAGTCCTGGCTGCAGAAGTTGTGGGCTCAGACAATGTATGTTTAATGTGTGTGTGTGCGAGTGTGTGTGTGTGTGTTTGTGTGTGTGTGTGTGTGTGTTATAGTATATATATTTTTTGATTCACTCTCTTCTCAATATAATGTTGGGATAATAAGTACTTGTCTTATTTTCCATATATTTCCAGAACTGTTGGTAAAGATGAAAGAGAGGGAAAAACACTACCCAGCCCTTTCATTGTTTAAGAAAAGTAAAAAAAAAAAAAGCCAGGCATAGTAGCACACATCTGTAATCCCATTACATGGGATGCTGAAACAGGAGAATCGCAGGTTCGAGGCCAGCCCCAACAATTTAGTGAGACTCTCAGCAACTTAGTGAGACCCTGTTTCAAAAAGTAGGGCAGGGGGTATAGCTCAGAGGTAGAATGCCCTGGGTTCAATTCCCAGTACCACAAAAGAAAG
>PVJS01027375.1:0-26284 GCA_004027185.1 Glis glis | reverse complement strand
GGGGGGGGGGGGGGAGAGAGAGAGAGAGAGAGAGAGAGAAAGAGAGAGAGAGAGACAGGGAGGGAGAGATAGAGAAGGCTCGCTCGGGCGCGCGCACATGCGCAAGCTGAGGCTGGCTGCGAACCCGGATCCTCCGGTCTCTGCCTCCCAAAGTACTGGGATTACAAGCGTGCGCCACCACGCCCGGCTATAATTCTTTTTAAAAACTCGGCATAGTACCTTAAATTTTGATAAACATTCTTTTACCTTGCCTCATCAATCTCAAGATGATATGCAAACTTAATATATTGAGAGATTCTTTAACAGATTACCTTGTGTTTCTTAAGAAAGGCATTAATATTAATACCTGGTCTAACTCAGCATAGCTTTAGGATAATTTTGCCCCTCTCATGGAGCTTCTGTTGGGGTATAACTTAAGAACAGGGCAATTTCTATCACAAAATACATCCCCTTTAAGGAGAAATATCCTTTTCCTGTCGTCCTTTGTACTCTCTGATCCTAGTGTAGTGTGTGACGGGTAATAAAAGCTCAACACATATTTGAATAGATGTAGTTACTATTGCTTGGGGGAAAATAAGTTTTCCTCCTCATTATCCACTAGCTCTTATCTTGAGTTTGTTTCCAGACCTTTCAGACAACTATACCTAAGATAACAACTAAACCTAGAATGGAGGCAGAATTGATTTTATTTTTATTTTTATATTTATTTATTTATTTTATTTTATTATTATTATTATTATTATTATTATTATTTTTGCGGTACCAGGGATTGTGATTGTAAAAAATGGTAATCTGAGCCAGGCATGATGATACATGCCTGTAATCCCAGTACTTTGGAGGATGAGACAGGAGGATCACAGGTTCAGTGCCAGCCTCAGCAACTTAGCGAGACCCTCAGCAATTTAGTGAGACCCTGTTTGACAATAAAAGTAGATAAATAAATAAATAGGTCTGGGGTTGTAGCTCGGGGATAAAATGCCTCTGAGATCAGTTCCAAGAACAACAAAAAAAAGGCAACCTGGTGAAAAATGAGGCCATGAAGCCACTGCTTTTCTGTGCAATGTTAGTACCAGTGACGCTTGCTTCTTTGTTCTCTACATTTTAATTAGAGTATGAAATATAGAGTAATCCATTAGACATGCTATCATCAGGCACAGCACCTAGTGGACTTCTTTGGGTGGCTTTGATTATTTAAGATAGATTTTCCAATGTCAAGTCATAAAATGATAAGCATATGGTCTTATTATTAGCTTTTTTTGGAATATAGTCTTTTTATATATGACAAAAATCTGTTACTAGTACTTTTCGAGCCAAAGAGTCTCTGTAGTCTATAAATTTAAATCTGATCTTAATATAATATATGCCTCCTGTAGACAGAAAAGATGTTCCTATTCACACGGGTCTAGTTACTTTGGATTATGATTTTCAGTGTCACATTTTTTTAAATAAAATGTTTTAATTTTCTTTCATCCGATCACTGCAAGCTTTATTTTTAGGATTGCAGATTTAATTCCAACAGGATATGTTTAGAACTCTCATGTACTGGCTTTCTGAAAACATTGAGTTTCATCTTATTATGAAAAGTGTAAACAGGTTAGAGCTCAGGAACAGGTGTTAGAAGACTCAGCTCTTTGAACTTCATAGGGATGTCTTCCAGCTGCGCACAGCAGACGGTTCACATGTGATTTCAAATAACACTGAATTAGAATCCCACATCTTTTCAACCTTTTTCCCTCTTTGTTTGTTACCTGGCAATGTACAGTATAAGCTCCATTCACACGTAAAATAAAAAGCACCTTCTTCCCAATTGTGTTAACACATTTCCATAGGGAGTCACATGTTTAAGCAAAGGAAATCTTCAAAACAAAATTTCATGAATCCAATGTTAACTGTGATTCAGAACAAGTGATTTTTTTTGACAGTGCTTATTGAGCATAGTTTGTACCATGCATTTCTTTTCTTTTTTTTATTGGTGCATTGTAATCATACATCTTGATGGGTTTCAGGGTGGTAGAGGTATACATGCACACATCGGTCAATTAGCCCTCCCCCAGTTAACACCTCCACTCCTTCCCTCTTCCCTCCTTCTCATGCTCAGCATAGTGGTTGACTTTGATAAGTTTGTGTATATACATCTACACCCTAATGTGAATTAGGGTGTTTCCCTCTTCCCCCCTCCCATCTCCCTCAATTAGGTCACCTTCTTTACTCATCTAAGGTTTTCTCCATCTTTGTCTGGAGTTCCTCCTATGCCCTATTCTCCCTAGCTTCCACATATTAGGGAGAGCATACGACTTTTCACTTTTTGTAACTGACTAATCTCACTTAGCATAATGCATTTCTTCCAGGGCTAAGAATATAGTTATGAGTAGGGTAGGCAAGATCCTACTCTTGTAGGGGTTACATTCTGGAGGAGGGAGATGGGAAAACAGCCAACCAATCAACCAACCAACCAATCAACCAACCAATCAACCAACCAACCAACCAACCAACCAACCAACCAACCAACCAACCAGTTTTTCCAGTTAATAAAAACTGTCATGGAAGAAACAATACAACATATATCAGAGAGTGAGGCAGGGATTGGAGCATAAAAGAGTGTGGGGTAGTTGGAGTGAAGAAACTTTGTGTTTTTCTTTTTAATTCTTATTATTTTAAAGCATTTTAAAGAAATTACTGATGTTATAACATTTAACCATTAAAGCGAATATGCATTTCTGTATAGTAAGAATATTTTACCATATAGACAAAAATAACATTATCATACTTAATAAAATTTATAATTAATTCCTTAGTGTCATCTAATAACTAATCCATATTTAAATTTTCCCCAATTGTTCACCAGATGTCTTTATAGTTGGTTTCTACAAACAGCATTGAATCCAGGGCCATTTATTACATCTGATTTATCATGTCCTGTAAGCTTCTCTTTTAACCAAATGCAAATTTCATACCACAGAGATGTAACCAATTGTTTTTTTTGTTTTCAGTATTCTACCTTCTAGATGTAGTCTCATTTCTTCTTCATGGTGCTATTTCACTAATAACTCAATACCTTCCATTTTCTATAACCTGAAATTTAGTTCCAAAATATTGATTAGATTCCAGTTAAGCATTTTTAGATGGAACACATCAAAAATGATACATGTTTCATACTGCATTACATCTGGAAACACAGGATATTGGTTTTCCTACCATCACTGACACTAACAATCGACCTCTCTATTAGGGAGATGGCAGCCTTGTTCCTTCATTGTAAAATAAAGTTTCCCGTTACAACCAGAGAACAGTCTGAGTGGTTCACTATGGCACCATGAACACATCTAGTTCCAAGTCCGTCATTTCTCTAATAGTCTTCAAATCAATTTGTAATCCTTGTCTGAATATATAATTTTACTAGATATTATAAAATAATAATTCTTTTCCAGTTGATTCTTTCTTCTATGTTTATTAGCTGGCAGCACTCTATAGAGTATTCCCTCATGAGTTGGGATCATTTGATTACTCTGAAATACAGTTACTATAGAAAGACTGAGATACACATATTTAATTTGACAATTGGATTTCCAATTGTCAAAGAAAAATTGCTTTAGTAGCCAATACACAAGGTAACAATAAACTTTTTTGCAAGATTTTTTTCATTTTTTGAGTATTTTTTATGGATTCATGGATTTTTATTGAATGTTCAATTGTGTCATTATCTTATTCTTTTCAGTGCTCAAATGGTCACAGTTTTATCTAATGAAAGGCCTTTCAAGCTGGCTTTGAATTATTTGGATGTGACTCCATTGTGATATTGCTTAGAAAACATTTCCTTGAAGAGGGCACAGAAATCACACCTCTAAATTAAAAACTTGAGAAAATGGACGTCATCTGCGCAAACAAACAAGTTCTTGCTCTTCCAAAGACACTGTTAACCTAATGAGAAAGCACTTATAAAATGGACCTGGACACAGTAAACTATGTTGGCAGGTCAATTCTAGCCTACTGCTTTTTTTCTTTTATGGTACTAGGGATAGAACCAAGGGTCATTCTACCTCTAAGCTACACCCCAGCCCTATTTTATCCTTTTATTTTGAAAAAGGGTGTCACTAAGTTGCAGAGAGCCTCACTAAGTTGCTGAGGCTGATATGGAACCTGCGATCCTCCTGTTAGTCTCTGAAGTGCTGGGATTACAAGTGTACAGCCTGTTTTTATAAATAAAATTTTGCTGGAGCACAGGCATACCCATTCATTCAGAACTGTCTGTGGCTGCTTTTGTGCTTTTATGGCACAATTAAGTAGTCTTGACAGACACTTCGTATTCTGCAAAGCCTAAAATATTTACTGTCTGGCCTTTTGCAGCAGCAGCTAATAATTGGTTGGAAGAATAAGACTGACCAAGCCATACAACATCAAACAAAAGAGATCATACTAATTGAATTACATTTCATAGTTATAACCAGGGTTCAGCAAACATACACTTTATTTATTTATTTATTCATTTACTGTGGTACTGGGGATTGAACCCAGGGCCATTCTACCTCCAAGCTAAACCCCCAGCCCATTTAAAAAAATTTTTTGAAACAGGGTCTTGCTAGGTTGCTGAGAGTCTCTCTAAGTTGCTGAGGCTGGCCTTGAACCTGAGATCCTCCTGCTTCTACTTTAGAGCAAGGTCATCTATACCCACCATAATGCCCAGACACATAGGTGAGCATAGAGTAGGTGCTCTGTAAACACATGACTTGCTTAGCTACTGAACGTACTGTGTCACAAGAGGGTTTTGTTTTTCAAAAAAAAAAAAAACAAAGACTATTAATTAAAAGTAATGTGGTGTCAGATACATGTGTATATTTTGTGTGTTGGAATGATATGTGAATGCACTGGAGATTCAAATACACTGGAAATATTATGAGCGAGCATAGATGTTAGAATGCAGAGACGACCCTGCATTTCTATGCCCCACACAGGTGCCTTGTGGAAGAGAAGAATTTTGTTCATCAACTTACTGAGATAATAGTGTTATTTGTAACATGGCTAGACGAAATGGGATGACTTCAGAATGAACTCTCTGTACTGCAAAACTCTGACTTTGCAGGGGGAGGCATGAAAGTCAAAATCTGTGGTTCTCAAGAGCTTTTGCTCAGCTCAACCAAAAAGAGCTGTTAGAAAATCCATATTCGAAAGAATAAAAACATAGTAGTGCACGGTTTAGCTCTAAGGAAGACTGTGGGCCTAAATTGAGATCCTACTGAAAGGATGACAGTTACATCCATTTTATTTTATTTTTTGGTTTGTTTTATTTTGAAATAGGATCTTGCTAAGTTGCTGAGAGTTTCTAAATTGCCGAGGCTTGTCTTGAACCTTCAATCTTCCTGTTTCAGTCTCCCAAGTACTGGCGTGTGCCAGTACAGGCGTGTGCCACCACTCCCAGCACCATTCACGTAAACAACCCACTGTAGCTTCCTCCCGTGCTGCATGCCCACTGGATCTGTGTATTGCCAATTCACTAGGATTCAGCGCAAGGAAGAGCTGTGCCCCTTTACAAGGAGTTGGTTGGGGCATCTTGGCTTTATTCTCTATTGATTCTTCTGTGTCTGGTGGCTTATGATCCCTGTCAACCTGCTCGGCAAAAGTGACAGCCATTGCTCCATTGAAGAACATTTAGGTTGTTCTCACATCTTGCCTATTGTGAACAGAGCTTTAGAGAACATGGGGATACTAATCTCTTTTGAAGTTCCTGATTCCAGTTCTTTGGGATAAATACTCAGAAGTGGGATTGCTGGACCATATGGCAGTTGCAAGTTGAAGTCTTTGCGGAACCTTCACTCTCTTTTCTATGGGCTCCGCACTGATTTGCATTCCCCAACAGTGTACAAGGTTCTCTACATCCTTGTGAACACTTGCTTTCTTTTCTTTTTTAAAATAATACTGTGCTGTACACTTAAAATTTGTTAAAAGAGTAGATCTCTTGTTAAGTATTATTGCCACAATAAAATTAAAATTAAAAAAAGAAAAGTGACAGCCAAAGGTGGGTGTCTGTCACTGTGATTAATATTTATTTTGCACATATATTAAAACTAATGTTTGGCTTTGTGCAAGTCACAATACAGTTTCAGTTTTTGAACTAGTAAAATCTGCATGGGCCTAAAATCTATTAACTAAATACAATTTCTGTGCAACAAGAAAATTATTTTCTGGTGCATTGTTCATAAATAATGGAGCATTGTAAAATGAATACTTAAAGAAATATAGGCCTATTAAAATAATGCACCATTTGCCTAAGTTTGTGCAGTTAGAAGGATTTACTATAATTGTAAATCATTTCAAAATTGACTGCAGTTTTTCATAAATTTAATGTGTAGATAATTTGGAAAGCAGCCCTTAACAATGCAACACAGGAGAAATACTAAGTAGTTTCATTTACTTTCCCTAAGTTATAATTATAAAACATGTAGCTTTGCTATGTTAAAATGTTTTGTACACATGCTATTGTAATTCAGACATATCAATATTTTTATAAAATTATATTTGAAGCCAGACACAATGGCACATGCCTGTAATCCCAGTACTTGGGAGGCTGAGACAGGAGGATTGCAGGTTCACGGCCAGCCTCAGTGACTTAGGCCATATGCAACTTAGTAAGGCCCTGTTTCAAAATAAAAAATAAAAAAATAGGGCTTGGGGGTGTAGCTCAGAGTTAGAATGCCTCTGGGTTCAATACTCAGTACCACATAAAAAATTATATTTGAGTGTTATACACATCTGTGTGCATTCATACATGTATATGTATGTATGTATGGTTGTGTATGTGCACATAAAATTGGCTTTCTATATCTGTGGGTTCCACATTCACAGATTCAACCAACCATAGATTGAAAATATGTGAAAAAAATAGCTTCTGTACTGAACATTTACAGATGTTTCTTGTCATTATTCCCTAAATAATATGAAATAACAACTATTTTTATATCATTTACATTGTATTAGGTATTATGAAATAATCTAGAAATGGCTTAAAGTATATTGGAAGCCAGGCGTGGTGGTGCATGCCTGTAATCCCAGTTCTTGGAAGGCTGAGACAGGAGGATCGCAGGTTTGAGGAAGCCTAAGCAATATAGCATGACTCTCAGCAACCTAGAGAGATAAGGTTTCCAAACAAAAAAATAAAAAGGGCTGGGGGTGTAGCTCAGAGGTATAATGCCCCTGGGTTCAATCCCCTGTATCTCAATCAATCGATCACTCAATCAATCAAGTATATGGGAGTATGTACTGAGGTTATATGCAAATACTATACCATTTTATTTATTTATTTATTTTTTTGCGATGCCGGGGATTGAACCCAGGGGCGTTCTACCTCCACGCTACACCCCGGCCCTATTTTTTATACTTTATTTTGAAACTTGGTCTCACGAAGTTGCGGAGGGCCTCACTAAATAGAGAGAGAGAGAGAGAGAGAGAGAGAGAGAGACAGAGAGAGAGAGAGAGAAAAAGAGAGAGAGCTGAGGCTGGCCGCGAACCCGGATCCTCCGGTCTCTACCTCCCAAAGTACTGGGATTACAAGCATGCCCACCACGCCCGGCTTGCAAATACTATACCATTTTATAGAAAGAACTTGAGCACCTGCAGATTTTGGTCTGTACAGGAGGCCCTGAAACCAGTCCCCCAGGAATACCGAAGAATGACTGAATATATAACAAGTGTGTTATTATATACACATATGTGTGCTTATGCACATGTATGTAATCATACACATATGCTTAAGAACTTAAAAATGTTACATGTATATTTTTATTATGTATATGTGCACATGTGTGTACATATACATATATACATACACATTTATATCATAAAAAGTTCTTAAGCTTATAGCGAGGCTTTATCTTCTTTTTTTACTGTTGGTTTATAAATCTTAAACCTTAGAAACCCAAAACAGATCATGATTTTTCTGTCCTGGGACCACAGCTCCTGGGTTGGTTCCATTTTGATGAAATCTGTCATTGATAAAAGAGAGTTCAAGCTTCTCTAAACCAATTAAAATGTTTTTGCCTCAGGAGGTAAATAAAAGCACATGATAGAACGAAAGCAGAGTGGAGAGTGGTAATCAGTATAGTAGTTCAGTATTGAACAATATTGAACACTGTAACAATAACACCTAATAAATCATTCTGAAAGGTACATTGGATTTATTTTTTTCAAGGACAAATAAAGTATACTCAAGAGGATCAAAAGGATGCCTGTGTTATTTTTTATGGTCTATTTTAGAAAGTATTGACTACTTCCAAAGTAAACTTTAAATTCTTTTAATATATGAAGCAGTCATCAAAATATTTGAAACTTGTCATACTATGTTTAGGTACATTATGAATTGAGATGTGAATAGTTTTAAAGCTGTAAATTAGATTTATTTATGTAAATCTATTTAAGATCCTACTTAAATAATCTAAAATCCTTCAGGTTTAAAAATATCTCTACTACTTTTATCTAAAAAGACTTTTTAGCATTTAAGGAAAAGCATAGGTAGTATTAATTTTCTTTTTTTTGTGTGTGATACTGGGGATACAACCTAGGGACATTCTACCTTTCAGCTACACCCCCAGCACTATTTTATTCTTTTATTTTGAAACAGGTTCACTAAGTTGTGGAGGGCCTCACTATGTTGCTGAGGCTGGCTTCAAATCTGTGATCCTCCAGTCTCAGCCTCCCAAGTACTGGGATTACAAGCATGCACCACCACGCTAGGCTTAATTTTCATTTTAAAATATAGTTTTCATTTAGTTTCAGACAATGGAACTGTTAAAATTCATTTTTACAACAAGATTAATATGAATATTTTGTTTCTGCCTTTTATTATTTTGGTAAGAATTTCCCAAATGGCTATGGCTTAATTATTATGTTGCCAGAATTAGAAGAGAATGACTTTGAGTAAAGATATGAGCATAGTGGTTTTAAAGAAACCTTTTACTCAGAAGAGTTTAAAGAAACTCTTTTACTCATTTGTTCATCTGTCCATCCATCCATCTTTCCATCCATCCATCTTTTCATCCTCCCTCTCCCCTCCCTCTCTTCCTTCCATCCATCCATCCATCCATCTATCCCATATTTTTGAGTCCCTCTTATGTCAGGTGCTTCTATTTTTCTAGAAAATTATTTTGATAACAAGTGACAATAATTTTGTCAATAACGAAGGTGACAGTAATTTTGAAAGATAACACATATTACAAATGTTAGTTATTAATGTATTTCATGTTTGATGGGAAGAATACCTATTTGAGAGCAAGTATCATCTATAACCAGAGACTTACTTAGCATTGTTAGTTAAAGGTAACTAGTTACAATCTCAGTAGCAGTTTTGTATAAATATTTAGATATTGTTAAGAATTTGGTACACGACACAGCTCTGTAAGTTGGTTTAGTCACGTAATTGCTTTAATTTAGACTAGAGGTGATGTCTCTCTTTACTGAAGCTGAGACAAGTAGGGGAGAGGTAGGGGATGAAAAGGTTGGTCAGTGAGGACTAAGTTATATTTAGACAGGAGAAAGAAGCTCTGGTGCTGTGTGGCAAGGTAAGGTGACTATAGATAATGACGATGAACTGTATATTTCAAGAACACTAGAAGAAAGGATTTTGAATGTTTCCACCACACAGAAATGATCAGTAGTTGGTTTTTTGCTTTTATTTTGAGTATGCTTGTATTAATCTCTCTCTGCTTTATTGTAGCTCTTTTTTACATTATTATGTTTTATTTCTACAGCATTCTGACATTCTATTCTTTTTGGGGAGGGTATTGGGTATTGAACCCAGGTACATTTTCTACCTCTGAGGTATACCCTCATCCCTTTTTCTTTTTGAAACAGGGTCTCATTAAGTTGCTAAGGGCCTTACTATGTTGCTGAGGCTGGCCTCAAACTCGTGATTCTCCTTTCTCAGCCTCCCAAGTCCTGGGATTATAGACTTGCCCCACTGCACCTGGCTGGCATTCTATTCCTGTTTCTCAGTGTGTGTATCTTCCTGCATTCTATGGAATTATCATTTTCCCTACCTGCTCAGCAATATTTAATTCACAGTTTCCTCTTTTCCTTATGTACCTTCTGCTCATGCTAAAATGAAGGAATCTTTCCTGACTGAATATTTGCAAACAAATCTTATGAGTGAATGAATGGCTAGTCATCCTGTTTTGTGATCAATAGGTACTTTATTTGCTTCTTTGATCTGTAAGTATAGAGTAGATTCAAATTTACAGGTCCTGGTCAATTCTCTTGTTTCTAGCAAGATTTTTCTTTTGATCAAGTGAAGCAGCATTGTCCAGCAACTTGATTTTTAGAGACTCTGATAGGATAGACGAAACTTGAATTTCTGCTCTACCTTTATATTAGATTTCTTCCTTCAGCTGCCTTCAGAATTTTACTTTGACTATCGAACTTGAAAATGACCATAATTACCAAGACATTCGCTTCCTACTAAACGCTGACATTTTTCTGCAGGGATGAGAAAAGTTGGTGGGTAGGGAAAATAAGAGTGTAAGGGTAAGACCAGAGAAATAATATAGATCGACTGCATAGCATTAACACCTACAGGTGGAAAGGTACAAATGTTAGATCTTATGGTTCAAGAGTTTCTAAGCATCTTGAGTCTTGGGGCAATGGTGGAAAAGATATGAAGCATGTTGTCCAGGTGGTCTCTGCTTCAATATTCAAAGCTGAACCATGTGCTGACCTGGTTGTACAATTATTAATTTCTCTAAGATCCTGAAATTAGATTGTCAACTTTAGGTTTTGTTTCTTATCCTCCTCCTCTTTCTGCTCCTTCTGTGTTCTTATGATAATTTAGTTGCAGCTTCACACAATTTCAGACTTAGAACTTATTCGAGGCTCTTTTTATATTCTCATATTGACTGTACATATCCCATGGGACATGGTTCTGAAAAATGAATGAAAAGGAAAAACTGCAAAACAAAGAAGAGAAATTGTTCTTTTCTGCTTGTTTTCTTTATTTTATTTTATTTTATTTATTTTTATACTTTTATGGGTGCATTATAGTCTCACATCATCATGTAGTTCATAGTGGTAGTGACATACATGCATACAGCACTTGGTGGGCTTCCCTGCAGCTCCCTCCCACTCATGTTAATAAATGTGCCTTTGAGCCTGGTGTGGGGTGCATGTTTGTAATCCCAGTACTTGGGAGACTGGGACAGGAGGATCACGGGTTAGAGGGTAGCCTCAGTAATGTAACTAGACTCTCAGCAACCTAGTGAGACACTCTTACAAAAAACAAAAACTGAAATGGTCTGGGAAAACAAAACAAAAAACTAAAACAAAACAAATGTGCCTTTGAGCGTGTTCTAAGTTCAATAGGTCTTGAAAACACTGTTAAACAAAGTTACAGAGGTCTGTCTATCGAGGGCTTCTCAGCAACTTAAAAATGGCTTTGTATGTGGATTATGAACCACCAAAAAGTATCATCAAGAAACAAGTCCCTAACTCATTTGACATTGGCATCTATTATTCCAAAACGGTTTTCTGTTTCATTACTTTGGGAAGTAGTACTCTGTACTTAAGTGCCTCTGAATATCTAGAACTTTTTGGTCATGAGGCCAACTCTTAGAGAAAATAATTTATTCAGCATCCCTGATTAACACATTCTGAGTGGATGCAGAGAAACATTGAGCTCTTGAGCGTATGTTAAAATTATTAACTGTATTCTTTGTTTTAAAATTGTTGTTCAGTTCCATTGCACAGTTTGATTTAGTTGCCAGGTCTTCTGTAGATATAAACAAAACACGGACTCTTGAGTTTACGTTATTCACTTCCATTAACCCATCTAGTCTCCTTTGATTTTGCCAACTCTAAATAGTTTTGAGTAGTTTAGAGGGTATAAACTCTAAAATTTTGTTCCACATAATTAGAAGCATGCTTGTTCATTTATGCTCCCTTGTGGTAGGTACCCTGTAGGAACTTGATACCTACAGAGTGGTTGTTAAAACCTGACCTTAAAATGGCAGAGTTAGTTATTTGGCTTTGGTTATTCTAATGTCATCATCAGAATTGTATATACAATAAGACAAACTAAAATGTATATGTTTTACTATATAAATGAATAAGTGTTGACTTAATACCTATTTTTTTTGTGGTACAGAGGATTGAACCCAGGAGCTATACCCCCAAGCCCTTTTTAGTTTTTGTCTTGAAACAAGGTCTCACTAAGTTGCTGAGAGTCTTGCTATATTGCTGAGGCTGTCCTTAAACTCGTGAATCTCCTGTCTCAGATTCCCAAGTACTGGGATTACAAGTATGAGCCACCACACCCAGTGACTTAATATCTATTCTGAAAGTGTTGTAGAGAGCCTAATCAAATATCTGCAGAAACAAAGTATTATTTTCTTATTAAAGTGATGAAAACACAAATTAGAAGATAGTTGGGATTTGAAGATCTTCAACAAGGATGTAGAACAAGTTTAGTAAAACTAAAGTAAGATTATTTTGCATTTTGTCAAGGGGCAAAGGACTTTCAGGTGGTAAAATTCTTTTGTGACATTAGACTTTTAGAAATTAAAATAAATAAAACTGAAAATAAAAAACTCCTTTGTAGCTCTTCCCTGTTGATCTTGAAATGAGCAGCTCTGAAATGTGAGTCACATAAGTAATGTTAAGCATTCTTTTGATGATATTTTTAACAGTGGCGTCTTTTTAAGAAGTTGCTTTCAAAACCACTTCAATGATGAAAAAGCAAATATGTGCAGCTCAAAATTTTAAGCCGCCAGAATTGCTCCCTGATTTGTCTCCCATATTACATATTTATTTTGTTAAGTTTATTTAGATGGGTTATTTCCTAACTTCATTGAGTTGAATATACAAGCCTAGCCTTTATTACATACAGGTGGAGAATTATTTTCTTGGACTGAGATGGAGCCATAATTTCATCTCTTTAGAGGAACTGAAGAAATGTGTCTAGTCTTTTTATGTTCTCGAACTGTAGCTTAGTACTCTGCCAATACCAATACACATGACAGAGGATCTGCCTCTGGGTCCCCTGGACTGACCTGAGCACAGGCTTCAGTGATAAACTGGTAATTCATAGGAACACAGAAGCTCTCCGAAGAGCTTTGGTTAGAACATTCCAAGAGAAAATGCTCTTTGAGTTGTTGCATAGCTCATTACTTTGCTTAAAACAACACACGTTCGTGATGTCAGAGTTTCCTGGTACAGGGAGCTGGATCTTTGGCTCAGGGTCTCATAAGGCTCCCATCAGTAGGAGGATGCGCTGCTTTCTCACGTGAGGCCTGGCTTGGGAAGAGTCCTCTTCCAAGCTCACTCGAGCTGTTGTCAGATGGAGGGTCCCACTTCTCCACATCAGCTGTCAGCTTCCCTCAGCATCCAGAGGCTGTTCTCAAACATTTACCATTTCTTTGTGTTCGGAACATTCAAAATATTTTCTTCTAGACATTTTGAAGTATACAATAAATTCTTGTCTACTATAGTCACTATGGACTAGTGCTCTGGGGCACTAGAACTTATTCTTTAACACTTTATATTTGTACCTGATAACCAATCTCTCGCTCCCCTTCCCAACCTTCCCAGCCTGTGGCAACCACCATTACACCCTGTATCTCAATAAGATCAACTCATTTTACCTACACATATGAGTGAGGACATGCAGTAGTTTGTCTTCCTGTGACTGGCTTATTTCACTTAACATAATCTCCTCTAGGCTTATCCATGTTGTGGCAAATACCAGGATTTCCTCATTTTTATGGGTGGATAATGTTCCATTGTATATAGGTACCATGTTTTCTTTATCCATTCATCTACTGATAGACATCTGGGTTGATTCCATATCTGGGCTCTTGAGAATAGTGCTGCAATATACATGGAGTGCTGATGTCTCTTCAACATACTGATTTATTCTCCTTTGGATATGTAATCATCAGTGGAATTTCTGTATCATTTGGTCATTTTTTTTTCTTTTTGTGGTACTGGCGATTGAACCCAGGGGCATTCTACCTCCAAGCTCCACCCCTAACCCTATTTTTTATTCTTTATTTTGAAAGAGGGTCTCACTAAGTTGCAGAGGGCCTCACCAAGTAGCTGAGGCTAGCTGCAAACAGGGATCCTGGGGTCTCAGCCTCCCATGTACTGGGATTATAAGCATGTGCCATCATGTCCGGCATCATCTGGTAATTATGTCTTAGTTTTTTGATGAGTTTATCTTTCTTTTAGCATTGCTATACATTTACAAGTTCTGGTGACTGTTTTCCCTTTGAACTTGGCCTTAAGGGCATAAGACGTAATCTATGCTCTTAGGAATATTATCAAACATTTTGTGATCAATTTATTAGTGTCCCCTTTTAGTGCCATTCTCAACCATTTTTACTTCATTGATTGTCTTTGGATTATCCTAAACAAACCCCTATACATTCCTTTTTCACAATTTTGAAAAACTCTTAATTATCACAATACTTTATCATTCAGCAATATGAATGGTATCTCTTCTTCTCTATCCTCTTAAACTTTAGCTGTTATTCCTTTATGAATAATTTCTTGATATTTTCTTGTTAGTTTATTTATTTATTCTGCACTGCTGGGGATTGAGTCCAGGGCCTTTTACGTGCAAGGCAAGCATTCTAGCACTGAGCTACAGCGCCAACCATTCTTATCAGTATTTTAGAAACATAAAAATAATTGTCATATTAAGGGAACTTTAAGACTTTGATGTTAACCTGTCACGTGTTCAACAGAAATTCTGCAATCCTTCAGCTTAATCAATGTAATGCTCCTACATTAATTATCTTAAAAATGTTTTAAAAATAGTCTCAGGTAAACTATTAAGCCACATCTTTGATATTATTATATTAGGTATCTGTGATGCATTTGCAGTTTCAAAATTCACTCAAATAGTGATGGAATTATTAAGTTAACTGAATGAACCTTATTACCAAGAGATTTATTCTTATCTCAATTTGCCTCAAGGACAGGTCAAATAATGTTCTCTAAAATAACTTAAAATTCTTAAACTCATTTTCACCATGGGTCTGACCATTATTGCCTAACATAACATAGAGTTCCTCATTCAATCTATATATCTTAAGAATGTGTTACTAAAAAAATAGCTTCATCAAACCAGATTTTTTATCTTAATAAATTTTCTTCGATTCAACCATGTGCTGTCAACCAATAACAAAAATGTCCAGCTGTCTACTTTGAACATGCTGCCAGTTCATATGAAATACCAAGAATGATTTGTGTGATTTGCTCATTTTCAGTTACTATCAATGTTGAGTGAGCCTAATATTATTCTGATGTTGAAAACTCACACCTATGTCATATATCTTCTCCAAAAAAGAAAGAATTTAATATTAGTAGTAACCAGAATAAAATCTTTGCTTCTTCAGGGATGTAAGTGATCATAAAGAAATAAATTGATAGTATACATTAAGAGTTTGATGCTACTTGACTCTTTTATAAGATATTTCAGCTTCCACTTGTCCTTTTCAAGCCGTTTAATATTTTTTAATTTTTATACTTCATTTTGTATTTCTTTTTATATGAATTATCTCTTCTTTTTGCTTATTTTTATATTGGGTTTTTATTTTTATTGTATTATTAAAGTTACTCATATAAAAAAGGTTACTTTTGTCTGTCATTTAATTTGGTTTTTGACTTATAATCTACTTATCATACTGAAATTTTGAATTTTATGTAATGAGTTGTTTTAGTATTTTTCTTTATGGCTTTTAGGTTCTATGTCTTATTTGGAAAGACATTTTTTTTTCCAATTCAAGGCTATATAAAATTTTACTGTAGTTTTCTTCTACATTATAGTCTCATTTTATCTTTAGCTATTTAATGTATGTTATTTAGTATAGAGGTATAGGAATCTTGTCAAAAAATACTCTTTCAGACACAGATTTTTCTTAACACTTAAACAACTTACCTTCTCCTCACTTCTTTGAAATGCTATCCTTATAATATATTAAACATCTTCGAGCAGTTAATTCATTTTTAAATTCTCTATTCTGTTTTATTGACTTCTTATTATTTCTAGGAAGTCATAAACTATTTTATTGCTACAGTTTTGTAAGTACTCTTAATACCTCATTGTTGAATTATCCATCCCTCATTATTCTTTTTTCCCTCTAGCTGTCTCTCTTCTCTTTTCATATGAAGTTTAAATCATTTTTTTCCTGTGAAAAATTCTCTTGGTAGTCTTTTGAGGATTGGTTTAAATTTATAGACTTTCTTTGGGAGAAATGGCAATTTTTCAGTATTGAATCTTATTCACTAATGAAATTAGTCCTACTATTTATTCTAATCTTTTATGTTTGTTAGTAGAGTTCTGAAGTTCCCCTTTTTAAAAACTAAAGCAGATACTGTATATTTATTGCTAATTTTATCAATAGAAATTTCATATCCAATAGTGTCTTTACAGATGAGATTTTCTTCTATTATATTTTCTCATCAGTTATATAAAGAAGGGTTGCTTAATTTTTGTATATAGTGAGATTGTTTTTAAATATAAATCAATTCTTTCTTTCTGTGGTATTTCTTTTAAACTTTGACTATTCTTCATTCAGGAAGAAACTTAGGGAAGGATGATAGAGATGACATAGAAGATGCTAAACAAACAAAAAAGGTAAATAAACCTTTTTTGATATCTGAGTTTCAGAGATATAAATTGCCAAGAAGTGGGACAGTCTTTGAGAAAGACCCCAAGCTTCGGGAGACACATAAAATCGTACATTACTGCTCCTGACACATCATAGTGATTCCATGGGAGACAGGAAAGGAGAGTGTGAAGGGAAGGAAGTGTTGTTAGGTGATGGATGGATCTTGTAGTCTGTTTCTCTTGGCCACCTGGTTAGGCTCTGGGAGGAAGGATACGCCAAAGAAAGTCCTGATAGGTTTGAGGAAATCCAAATGCACAGAGAGTTCTTGTATTTTCTCTTCTTGGGTAGAGGCCTGTGAAGCAAAGATGAAAAACAAATAACAACTCAGAAGAGAGGGTGTGCAATGAGTCTACGTGTGAGTGTAGCAAAATTATATTTCTATGCTGGGGAATAGGTCAAGGCTGCAGCCATTGAAATTTCTTTGATCTGGCCTGCTTTGAGGATGACATGTGATTTCTGAGGCACTGACCTGCCAAGAAAGCCAGATCTGGAGTGGTCTTGTTAGTAGGATGGAAGGACAGCAGAGAAGTGACTTGTATGGATTGAGAGATTTTTGTCACAAAGTCTGTTTTTTTTTTAAAGAAAGCCTCATAGTTACTAGAGTTCCTGGGATCTTGAGTAATTGGAATTATCTATTATTTTTAACAGCTTTACTGAGATATAATTCATATGCCATACAGTTCACCCACTTAAATTATGCAACTAATTGGCTGTAGGTATATTTTCAGAGTTGTGAAACCATCACCACAATCAGTTTTTGAACATTTTTCCTAAAGACACCCAAGGCCCCAATCTGTCATCCCCATTCCCCAAGCACACCTAGTCCTAAGAAATCACTGATCTATTCTTTGTTTCTGTAGATTTACCTATTCTGGATATTTCATATATATGAAATCATACAATATGTGTCCTTGTGATTGACTCCTTCCATTTGATATAGTGATTTTAATGTTTATTTAGGTCATATCAGTAATATGCTATTTTTATTGCCTAATAATGTTGCAACACCACATTTTATTTTCCCACTGATGGGTTGATGGACATTTGGTTGTTATGAATAATGCTGCTAAGAACATTTATGTACAGGTTTTTCTGTGCACATAGTTTTCATTTTTCTTGGGTATGTTCCTAGGAGTGGAATCTCTAGGTCACATGGTAACTTCAGGTAAAGGCTCTGAGGAAGTGCTGGGCTGTTTTCAGGTGACTGCACCATTCCGCACTCCTATGAGCAGCGTATGAGAGTTCTGACTTCTGTATATCCTGACTAACACTTGGCAACTTCTTACAAAATTTATTACAGCCATCTAAGTGAGTGAGAACCGAGATCTTATTGTGGGTTTGATTTACGTTTCCCCTTTGGCTAATCATATCAAGCATCTTTTCAGATACATGATTTGTAAAATGTTTCTCCAAGTCTGTGGGATGTCTTTTCACTGTTTGATGTGCTCTTTGAAACACAAAGGTATTAAATTTTAATGTCTTATTTATCTGTTTTTTATTTGGTCGCTTGTGCTTTTGGTGCCCTATGTAAGGAACCATTCACATACAAGCTCACTAAATAAAGAAGGCATGATCCAAGATTTAATACCACGCCAAGATGCCATGCACACTTAAAACCAATAAACTGGCATACATTCTCATGACTTTTTGAATCCATCTGTATTTAGATTTGGCATAGAGATAAGAGTGTATATTAAAAAGTAACTATTGTTTTTCTATTTCCCAGAGGTTCTGTGATTTCGTTAGGATGGGAGAAAGTCTTTAATATACCTCCCACAAAGCCTATCCTTTCATATAGATACTCTTTAAAATATTAAGTGTAAATATTTAAAGTAACATTAAGAAGGGGCAAAAGTTTATTTAGCTTAGATTTAAGCCTCCTAATAAATTCAGGAAAAACTCATAATTTAATTCAGTATTGAGTTGTAAAAATAAAAGTTTTAAATGCTACACATTAAAAAATAATCTTCTAATTAATATTTTAGTGTGCCTTTTAAGTGACTGTTTTTTCTGACAAAGTAATACATTCATTTCAGAAAATCTGGGTAATACAGAAATGGATAAAGAAGAAAATTAAAATCACCCATAATCTTGTCACATAGTGAATATGTTGTAGCATATTGTTTTATACACGTGTATATCTATGTTTTTATGCATGTGTGTATTTTCTTTTAAAAAATGTTTTACTTGCTGTCCTTTTATGTATTCACATTTAAAAATATACTTTAAAGACAGAATTTAAAATATTTTTATAGCTACAATTTTTAGACAATTTAAAATAATCCATTATATGGATAATATATATTTTGTTTAATCAATCTCTTATGACATAAATAACATTTGAATGAATATCCTTCAGAATATGTATTTCTCTATAGCTCAATTTATTTCATTAGGATAATTTCTTAAATGAGTAATTACTGGGGAAAATATATGTGCTTTCTCAGTAATCAAAATTTTATTCAGAGTGGTAAATGCACTTAGTAAAGAGAACAAAGAGTACAAAAAGCAGAGATAAGAAGGGTTCTAAAACCATGCAATCTTCCCCCTTCTCTCAGGAGCAAACCCAAATACTACATTTATGCATATATAAATTTGTATCTATCTCTTCTATGTTCTTTTAAAGAAACAGGTTATTCTATATACTGTATTCTACAAATTGTCACTTTCCATTATATCCTTAAGTGTATTCTTTATCAGCACATACAAACATAACCTCATAAAAAATAGCTTGTGGTGTTCCATTTTATGTACTACAATTCACTTGACCTGTTTCCTTTTAGTATATAAATTCTCTCCCATGTCCCCCCAGTCTTTTGCTACTACCATGATGCTACACAAATGGCCTTCTTTAGAGTGGTGTGTGTGTGTGTGTGTGTGTGTGTGTGTGTATGTGTGTGTGCGTGCACACACACAAAAGTATAGTAAAGCCCTTTAGTATGATTTTGGATACAGATGCATGTGTGAGTATTTCAGCGCCCTCAGCTCCTCTTTTTCTCTTCATGCTTGGGGACTGTAATGGACACTTGTCATTTCATAGGCTCTTGGTATTCATTCTTGCTTTCTATGGCAACTGAGTTTTCTTTAGGGAATTTTTTTTCCTACCATGTGGTGTGGAACCTTGGTATCTTGCTTGCCTTAACCTGGTCCTTCAGCCCTTCCTTCCAGCCTGAGCTCCTGATGCTCTTCTGAGAACTCCTCGTCCTCACTTTTCTTAAGCTAGCCAGAATTGCCTTCCATTGCAACCAAATAAACCTAGTGAGTATGGAGTATCCTTCATTCCAAGTCTAAATCTTTCTTTTATTTATGCATCTGTACTATTTACTTTCTTTTTAAATACACATGAACAAATGTTTCTCTAAACATTTGTAGCTAGGATAAAATAATACCTGTTTTATTATTTTTTTCTCAGAAAAAAATAAGCACAATTTTTCTTGTCATGCCACTCTGCAAATGAGAATCCACATGGCTCTGTTCTCTCCCTGATGAGTGTGACTCTGCTTAAATCCTGGACCTCTGCTAAGAGACAGAGTGGCCTCCAGACTGCCTAAGAGGTGCCGGTTGATAGGACCCTCTGCCCGCACCACTACCACAGCCACATCAAACAGCCAGATGTGGGGGTGTTGGTTTAAGTCCTTCCAGAGTTTCCTGGGACTAGAGTGCTGTTGTGATTCCCTTGTTGAGGAGGGACAGTCTTTGTGCCTTGGGGAGTCTCTCTTATTAATTTGGCCCAATTAGCCCTAAGTCTATTAGTAATTCTTTAAAATTTTATGGGATTCAGAGAGTGATTATCTCTGGATTTCAGTGTAAACATATGGCTTCTCCTCTTCACAGAACTTTCATCATTTCAACAGATGGCTGGGAAGTCTAATGTTCTTGGGGTGATAAGAACCAAATTTTGTTTTACACACACACACACACACACACACACACAACACACACATTATATATATATAATGTGTATTATAATTATATAATATGTAATTATATAATTATACAATATTATAAATATATAATAAAAATATTATGAATATATATATATATATATATATATATATATATGATGTGTGTGTGGTACTGGGGATTGAACCCAGGGGCATTCTAACCTCTGAGCTATACCCCCAGCCCAATTTTATTCTTTATTTTGACACAGGGTCTTACTGAGTTCCTGAGGGCTTTGCTAAGTTGTTAGGCTGGCCTTGAGCCTGCGATCCTCCTGTCTCAGCCTCCCAAGTACTGGGCTTACAGGTGTGCACCACCATGCCCGGCTTATTTTTCACATATTAAAGAGAAGGAAATGGTATTGGAAAACTAAGTCACTTGTGGTTGTTCCATTTTAATTAGTGACAAAAAGTCAGGAAAAGGAATCTTATGGTTTCTTTTCATGTATCATTCACTCTATCATATTTCTTTTTTACATACTTTTATTTGGTGCATTATAATTAGACATCATACTGAGGTGTAGAGTCATAGTGTACTCAACTCTTGGGAAATTTCCCTCCAGGTCTCACCCCCACCTCCCCTTCCCTGTACATATCTTTGAGATTGGCATTGGTAATTTAATATACATATATAGCATTACTTAACTGTTACCTTCTTTACATCTTTGTCCCTGCTCCTCCCTCTCCTAAACCCCCTCCATTACTCCACTGGAGTCACAAATGAGAGAAAACATACTATTTGGTTAGTTTTTGAGACTGGTTAATCTCACTTATCATAAATCTATCATTTTTCTTATGTCTAACTAGAGACAAATGGGTTGATAAAAATCATTTTTCATCCATAATTTTCTTTCTTTCTCTCTCTTTCCTTTTTTGTGGTACTAGGGATTGAATTTCCAAGCGACACCCCCAGCCCTTTTTATTTTTTTGTTTAGAAGATAGTCTTGCTAGGGTGCTGAGAGTCTAGCTATGTTGCTGGACCTGGCCTTGAGCCTGCGATCCTCCTGTTCCAGTCTCCCAAGTACTGGCATTACAGGCACGCACCACCACACTTGGCCAATATTTTCTTTTCTTTTAACAAAATACCGTTCATCCCAGCTTTCTCACTATATGTAAAATGACATATGTAATAACTTCCAGGGGAAAAGTGTTTCTGTATTATGAAAGGAGCTCTGAAAGTCACCTACCTTGTAGAAAACAGACAAATGAATCGTAGTATTCTGAAGCTCCTTTTGAAAGAGGAAGTTTTCATGCATATGCTATTCTTATTCTGGCCTCAGTCTCCCAACCCTTCTCAGTCCCTGTATTTGTAAGAAGAAAATAATAAATAATATTTTGCATGTCTTTAGATTTAGTGTAGCACCTCAATATGCCTTTCTCACTGTGCACTTAGATAGTGGACGGCAGGCATCTACCCCAGTGTAATACATTAGGAACCAGCTGTGAAAAGTTAATATGCAAGATCACACCTGCCCCCGGACCTCACCCCTCACACTCAGGTCAGAGTCTCTCCTGGTTCCTGATGCTGTGCTGCCTTGACTATTTTATTTTGTTTCTTATTGGTCATCCTGTATTGGGAGTTAGTATTTATTTTATGTAGTTGGGGCTGTTTGAGGATGAGAAAAATGGAAAAATCGCTAATGGCTTGACTAAATAAGGTAAGGCACTTTACCTTCTCACATTTGTATGTAAATTTGGAAAAGCTATATCCACTTCCTATGTTCCTCTAAAATTTAAGCTGATCTCAAATCCTTTGGGGGAGGTCTATTTTCTGAGGAAGGACTAGCGTTGCTGTGTCTGACAATGTCACCGCTCCCTTAAGGACTTCTAGGCATCTCTCTCCTCCCTGTCCATTCTTACCCACCCACAAATGAGTACGATGTTTTCAAGCCTTGCTTTTTTTCTCGGATAAGAGGGTGTTGTCTTGATTCCATCCTTTCTAAGTCTTATCAGCTGTAATCAGGTCTTGGTACATGTCTTGCAGATAGAAGGTGCTTAAAAAATACACCCGGCTTCTTACAAGGTACTTATCGAATAATTATTGAGTGGTTAAAAGTTGAATTTTACTTTGAGCTATGAAGATACAGATCTTATTCATGTTAGAAGCATGAAAATCTGCTTGATGGGTTCTCCCCTGCTCTTTTTTCTTTGATTTTATATTGATATATTTTAATATACTTTTATTGGTACATTATAGTCTCACATCATAATGCAGTTCATAGTGATAGTGACATACATGCACACAGCGCTTGGTGAGTTTTCCCCTGGCTCCTTCACCACTCCCGCCTTCCCCAAACAAAATATTGAGATTGGCATTGGTGCTGATGGGTTCTCCCCTGTTCTTGATGCAACATCTGTGTTGACCCTGATTCTGAGAAGTAGATTCTAATAAACTTGCCCTTCCTTTCCATTTGCTTAGCATGTAGCAATTTGTGTGTATTGGTGGGTACTAGGATTGAACCCAGGGGTGTTCTACCTCTGAGCTATGACCCCAGCCCTATTTTATTTTTTATTTTGAAACAGGGTCTCACTGAGTTGCTGAGGACCTCACTACGTAGCTGAGGCTGGCCTTGAACCTGTGATCTTCTGGTCTCAGCCTCCCAAGTACTGGGATTACAGGAGTGCACCATCACGCCTGGCATGTAGCAGTTTAAAAAAAAAAGTTCTATGTATTTATTTGCAACACACTTGAATATTACTTAACTCTAGCATGGTAGTAGAAAAAAGGACTGACCAAATTACAGAAACAATTCAAAACTATCAAGAATTAGATGGGTATTTAACTTGATTTATCATAATTATGATACAATATTGACTTTCCATTGAGAGAAGGTTGACCGATAAATTATTAGTTCTTATTTACAATGCTAGTTTCTGAATTTCAAAGGTTTCAAAACTAATCCTATATGCAAAAGACTTCCAAAGAAGAATGCAAAACTAGAGAATCAAATAATTATACTCCAAAATTAAAATTATACTTACATTATGCTAACTTGCTAGAAAAATTTGTCACTAGAATATTTCAGGATGTAAAAGGATGCATAGAAATACTTTTAAAGGTTTGAATTTTAATATTAGCTATATTATTTCCAATTAATAGTGGAAACATATTGATACATTTTCCATCCATGCATACGTAAAAGTATTTCCTCACTAATAATAATAAATGGTAGCATTTAGCATATAAATAGTGCAAGCTCTTAAATTACCTTTACTTTTGCTATGTAAGTGCAGCAAAGAGAATTTAATGCATTTTTTACCTGGTGTAATTTTATCTTGCTCATACAATGTGAGTCGAGTGATAATGATATTCTAATATTAATATAAGTACAAAATATACATATTGATGAATAATAGCCATGTTTTTCAGACCTCCTTGCCAAGTCATATTAAAATGACAAATAATTGCAATTGCTTCACAGAGAAATGGTGCAGAATCTGTAGTCAAAAGCACATTAGGGACCCACAGTGTCCATTTGTTATCCTTTGTCAGGAAAACATGGCTCCTAATGAAAGCGAATGAAGGGACACTGATTGAGGATGGTGACACTAAACCTTTTCTTCCAGAAGAGTCATGACATGGGTATTAATAAGAGGATTGGAAGGTGATGGCAAAGCTTTGCCTCTTAACATCCCTGTATAATCTGGATTGGCTTTTCGTTTGACTTTTTTCTTCTTATAATATCTGATAACTTTGAGGTCTGGGGGGAGCTTGGCTTTGGAGGGAGGAAATGCAGTATAAAATGTGGTGGAGACATCCCAAAGGCATGCCAGGGTTAATGTGCTCAGGGAGGATTCCCCAGATAATTGGGGACAATGTTATTTAAAATCCAAACAGCTCCAAATCAGAATCTGAATTCCCCTTTTTTACATTTAATTTTTATTGGTGCATTGTCATCATACATTATAATGAAGTTCAGTGTGATGGAGACAAGCATACACATAGCACTGGGTGAACTTCCCCCAGGATTCTACCCCAGTCCTCCCCAGACAGGACATTGAGATTAACATTGATAATTTCATACATGTACATACATGAATACCCCTTTAAAAAAGAAAAAATTACTATTTTGCTTTTTCAATCATTAAATATCACTTTCCCTCTTAATTGCTGTATTGTTTTGAAAATTATGGTCTCTCTCTATACAAAATATTTCCATGAGAAGAATTTTTCAATTTGGTGCATTGTAATTTTGCATCATTTTGGGGTACAGAGAGGAAGAATTTTTGACCAGGCACATGAGTAGCCTGTTAAAAGGAAATAGAAAACATAATTCCAGTTTAGGGATTTCTTGGGACAGTTTTCAGGAATGATGATGACTTTGTTATAAAAACAAGCATATTCGGTTTCCCTGCATCTTGTTCCTGCTGATTCTTATTCTAGCAGTGTTTAAGACCAGCACTTCTTGTTTCAGATGGTATAAATATGCATGTACATTTCTATATAGGAGAATTGCCTTGTGGTTCCTAGCACTTTATTCAACATTTATGCATAGCATATTTTATACCAGGCAGTGTGCTAGGTAGGTATGGGGGATATCGTTGCTCACGATCTAGTGGGACAGTTCAAGTGAGCAAATACTACTAACTATTGAACACATTGAATACGAGTACCTTGCTGAGTTTCACACAGATGATTCATTTAGTATGACAGTCACCTGACACAGACACCGTTATTATTGGCATTTTACAGAGAGGGACCCTGAACCACAGGAGGTTTAGAATACAACATCATGCCTCTAGTATGTGCTGGAGCCAGGTTTTGAACCTAGACAGATTCCAGAGGCTGTGCTCTTTTTTATGTACTTTTATTAGTGCATTGTAATCTCACATCATAATGCAGTTCATAGTGAGTGACATACACGCACAGGACACTTGGTGAGCTCCCCTCAGCTCCCTCCCCCTCCCCCATACCTGATACTGACATTGGCATTGGTATTCTCACATATGTACATAGCATCCATGAAGTGCCTCCTTTATTAATTCGCCTTCCCCTAGACCACCTCCCTTGCTCCACTAGGGTTTCTCCTCCATTATCTAAAGTCCCTCTTGTATACTGATTACTTCCTAGCTTACACATATGAGAGAAAACATATGACCCTTCACTTTCTGTGACTGGCTAATCTCACTTAATATAATGTTCTCCAGGTCCATTCATTTTCCTGCAATTTTGTTCTTTGTTGCTTAGTAGAATTCCATTGTGTATGTATCCCATATTTTGTAATCCATTAATCTGTTGATGGACACGTAGGTTGGTTCCATAATTTGGCCACTGTGAATTGTGCTGCTATAAACATTGAAATGCATGCATAACTATAATATTTCGATTTCAGTCCCTTTGGAAAGATACTTAGGAGTGGTATAGCTGGATCATATGGTGGATCCATTCCCAGTTTTCTGAGGAACCTCCACACTGATCTCCATAGCAGCTTCACTAATTTGCAGTCCCACCAACAGTGTATAAAAGCTCCCATTTCCTCGCATACTCGCCAGCATTTATTGTTGTTTGACTTCTTGATGATTGCCAATCTGATTGGAGTTAGATGGAATCTCAATGTAGTTTGGATTTGTATCTCCCTGATTGCTAATGATGCTGGACATTTTTTCATATATTTATTGGCCATTTGTATTTCTTCTTTTGTGAAGTGTCTACTTAGTTCACTTCGAGGCTGTTCTCTCTTTTTTTTTTTTTTTTTT
>PVJS01027374.1:0-26248 GCA_004027185.1 Glis glis | reverse complement strand
TCCCCCCCTCCCCTCCCCTCCCCTCCTTTCCTCTTTCCTTTCCTCTTTCCTTTCCTTCTTTCGATTGAACCCAGGGGCATTCTACCTCTGAGCTACACCCCCAGCCCTCTTTTTTATTCTTTATTTTGAAAGACGGTCTCACTAAGTAGCTGAGGCTGGCTGCGAACCTGGATCCTCCAGTCTCAGCCTCCCAAGTACTGGGATTACAAGCGTGAGCCACCACCTCACCCTTGGCTTCCAATTCTTATTTCTATAACTTTGTTTCTTTATGTTCACCTTTCTGTTTTGCGTAGTCATAGATATAGCATTTTGTAAGAGCTGCAGCACTGACTAGCCCCGTGTAAAATAAGAAGACCACTGCTGTTTCTGCACTGTTGGCATGTTGTCCTGATGGGTTGATCAAACACCCCCACCCTGATTTGTCTGAAGGTTTTGACGTGTGTGTGTGTCTGTCTGTCTGCATGTGTCTTCTTATATATAGCTCCAGCCATTTGAAGTACTTAAGGCCAAAAAGTGCTCGGGTGCTAGACGGTGTAGAAACAGAAATTAAGGTGCCCGGTCCTTTTCCTCCTCCCTGCCCCGCAGCCTGAGCAGCTTCGCACTACAAAGTAGACGGGAGCTGCTTCACATGCTGCTGCAGCGCTCATCCTTCACCTTCTCGGACAGCTTACTGACTGGCCTCGAACCCGAGACGCACCCCAGCATAAGTAAGTTGGCGTGAGACGGGGTGACAGCACTGTGCTTTCCTGTGTTGTTCTCTAGCACTATCCTGAAGAGCGACATGTGGTTGAAAGGCACGGGCGGGACACGAGTGGACCAAGGAAGGAGTGGCACGGCCCCCCCTCTCAAGGGCCGGGCTACCATGACACCAGGCGAATGAGTGACGGCCGGGCAGGAGCGGGCATGCTGAGCCAGCACTCAAGGTGAGTAGCTCGTCCCTAAGACTCCTGCTCTCACACAGCCAGACCTCTGTCCTTCATTAGAGTTGGTACAGTCCTGGTACTTTCTGAGATAAAATGCAATTAGTAGAAATCCTAGGTCTGCCCAAACGCCCCCATCTTAGAATTCCCAGGGTCTTACACGCAGGCAGCGGCTGCTCATCTGCGAGCTTCACTCCTCATTGCAAGCTCGTTGGCGTGGCATTTGGCGAGTCCATGCAGATGCGTGTACGGTTCTGTGTCAATCCAGGAGGTAGTGAATACTAACCTCATGTTAGAACCGTCGCCTTGTTCACTACCTAGCATTCCTAATGTTCTCAGGAAGAAGAAACTGAAGGTAAGCTGGGTGGTGGCACAGGCCTATAATCCCAGGACTTGGGAGGCTGAGGCAGGAGGATCACAGTTTGAGGCCAGCAAGACCCTGTTTCAAAATAAAAAACAATATAGGACCGGGGGTTTAGCTCAGAGGTAGAATGCCCCTGGGTTCGGTGCTGAGTACCACACACAAAACGAAACTGAAGATATGCATGTATGTTCTTTCTTCCCTCTTCAATACCTAACAGAACTTTTGGACATTTAATCTACAGCCTCTTCATAAACTAAGAGGTGGAGCTGGGCGTGGTGGCGTACACTTATAATCCCAGTACTTGGGAGGCTGAGACTGGAGGATCGCAGGTTCGCGGCCAGCCTCAGCTACTTAGTGAGGCCTTCCGAAACCTAGTGAGACTCTGTTTCAAAATAAAGAATAAAAAAAAAAATAGGACTGGGGGTGGAGCTCGGAGGTAGAATGCCCCTGGGTTCAATCTCCAGTACTGCAAAAAAAAAAAAAAACCTAGGGGGTGAGCTTGATTTTTCTCCTCACACAATAGCCCTGTGGCCCTTCAGTGGCAAGCCTCTCCATCTCTTCCTGTCCTCCTTTCTTTCCCATTCCCTTGTGTTAAAGGACATACTAGCTTGGTGAGTGGCCCCAGTCACAACTATTCTGTTGGTCACTTCTACCATTAAGTGTGAGTCTTAACAGGGTGTGGTGGTACAGGCCTATAATCCCAGCTACCCAAAAGATGGAGGAAGAAAGATTGTGAGTACCCCTTTTTTTATTTTTGAAACAGGGTCTCACTAAATTGCCAAGGATCTCGCTAAGTTGCTAGTGCTGGCCTCCAACCTCTGATCCTCCTATCTCAGCCTCCCAAGTACTGGGATTACTGGTGTTTGCCACGATGCCCAGCTCAGAAACACTCCTTTAATGACTTCCTGAAACTCAGATCCTCAAGCGTTAGTGTACAGCAGACTTTCCCACAGGGCTTATTCAAACAGGTTGCGGGGGTCCTCCCTCATGGGGAGTTTCCCTTCAGTGGTCTGAGGTGGGGTTGCTGTTGATCTGGGGTCCCCACTTTGGTAACCCCTGCTGTAATCCATTCATGTGCACTCCACCAAGTGGCTCTTGAAGAAGAGGTGCACTGGAGTGAGATCGCCCAAGTTCCCATTCCTACTCCATCATTGGCGAGCAATGTGTCCTCCGGGCCTGTTTCTCTGTCAGCACGTCAGGGTTAGCAATGGTACGGTCCTCACAGGACTGCTGAGAGAGTAGGTGATTTCATGTAGATTAAGTACAAACAACAGGGCCTGGCCAGCGGTCGGTGCTGTGTAGCTGTTTGCCGAGATTACCTGTTCTTTGTTCTCTAACGTTTTTTTTTTTCTTAAACTTTTTCAGTAACGCATCTCCAATTAATAGAATTGTACAAATTAGTGGCAATTCCCTGCCGAGAGGAAGTAGCTCCGGATTTAAGCCATTTAAGGGTGGACCTCCACGGCGGTTTTGAAAATGAGCCCTCTGCCATGGTTTCAAGATAATTTATTGAAATCTCCTGTAAACTTTACTTGACTACTTATGAAGAGGACCTCTGACTTGCTTGAGAGTTCTGTCAGACTTTTTTTCTTTTTTAAAAATTTAACATGATTGCTTTTCTCAATTTTAGAGAAGATGTTTAAATAGTTCTGTTGTAACTTTTAATAGTTTTGTGTATCATTCAGCCTTTTTTCCTGCAGCACCCAGACACATTTGAAAAGATTGGGATTGAGGCCGTTTTGTTGACTGCTGTGTGAACATGAGAGTGGTCTGCAGCTGTGTGCTCGTGGGTAATTTGCAGCATTAGCTGTGCGGCGTCAGGCTCTAGACTGACTTCTCGTCATCGAGTGCTTGCAGCCTCCATTGAAGGCTAAGCTGAAGAAGTCTGCTGTCCAGTTTTTAGAGAATAAGATTGTTCCTTGCATTTCTGAGTATTATGTAACCTATTTTTGCAGAAGGTACTGTTACGTTAAGTGCATCTGTGTATCCTGGTTTAAAAAAATGTAATCTTTTTTGAAATAAACCTTCATATTCTGTATAGTTGCTAAAGTGTTGAGAACCTTTTTAATTGTAAAATGAGAACTGACTTTGAGTTTAGTGTAGCAGCACACTTGTTCAGGTTTGCATGGTGTGAAACCAAATAGAGGACTGAAAGCTTGGCCATGAGGTTTATATCATGCGCTTCTTAGACTGAGCTGTGCAGGTAAGTGCACTTCTAGGTAATCTGCACTGTTCGATGGATAAATTCCATCTCTGGGAATTGTATGGGTATTATTGTTTCCATGTTCCCAACTATGTTGAGAAGTGGAAAAAACCCAGATTCTAGATTGGTGAATCAGTTGGGTTTTGTAAATACTTGTATGTGGAAAGACATTGTTGTCTTTTTGTGAAAATAAAAATCCACACCTGGAAGTGTATGTGTCTTTGTTTCTAGCTCTTTAGGAGTTAGTCCTGCAGCCCTGTCTGGTGGTCGACCAGTAACTGAATAGGTGTAGAGGTCTAGAGGCAGTCTTTCCACGCTTGTTCCTAGGGAATTAACCTAGCTCTGACTCCACCTCCATCGTTGGCAGCATGTTCTGTTCATATTTTAGAAACTTAACTGCTAGGGACTGGTGCACTTGCCTAGCATGCACAAGGTCCTGGGTCCGATCTCCAGAACCTAAAAAATAAAATACAGAAACTTAACCACGAACCCTGCAGCCTTTTCTTTCAAGCATCTTTTCTAGGAACTCCCTTCAAGGTCGACTTGATACCAGCTTGTTCGTGAGAGCTCCCCATGTCCCTTCACAGAGACCAGTGAGGAGTAATCAACGTCCCAGAGTCCTGGTGAACCCCGCGGTCTAGATGGGACGAGGGGTCACTCCGAGGCCACTCCTTGGGGTACGGGGAGGAACCTTCTAGAGGTTCTTGTTCGTCCTGGCTGTGCGCTTGCTCGTCAGGTGGTGCAGGCTGTGGGGTGCTGAGGGCAGCCAGAGTACGTTGGTCTTTGGCTTTGGGGAACTGATGCTTTTCGTACTGTCCTGGATTTGAGTCTTTCTGCCGTCCCTAGCCCTGCACCGCAGGAGCGTTGTGGGGGTGTGTGTAGGAGGTCTACGTCTTCATTTCCTCCTTCCCAACACTTGGTAGGATGGCACGACAGAAGCCTCGGTGTACACTGGAGTGAACTGTAACGGCGTTCTGCTTCTCTTTGTGACTTTGGGTCCACATGCTATTGTATTTCCTCATTCGTAGAATAGGACTGTACTCCTTGCTGAGATGCACACCATACAGTTGCTGACATTGGCCAAACACTACGTGCTGAGCAACATGCGAAGCATTTTATTTATTTGTTTTTTTGTTTGTTTTGCGATACTAGGGAATTTTGAAACAGGGTCTCACTAAGTAGCTGAGGCTGGCCACGAACCTGCAATCCTCCTGTCTCCCAAGTACTGGGATTACAAGCGTGCACCACCACGCGGGGCTTGTGAAGCAATTTAAGTACATTTGCTTGCCTAACAGAAGAATCCTACTGGTCAAAGGTTCGATTACTTTCCTGACCATTTTTCAGATGGGCATCTGAGAAGTAATCTGTTCTTCAAAAATTAGATCTTTAGCTAGGCATGGTGGTGCACGGTTGTAATCTCAGTACTTGGGGGGCTGAGACAGGAGGATCGCAGGTTCACAGCGAGCCTCAGCTACTTAGTGAGGCCTCCGCAACTTAGTGAGACCCTGTTTCAAAATAAAAGAATAAAAATTTGGAGCTGGAGGCGGGTAGCTCGGAGGTAGAACACCCCTGGGTTCAATCCCCAGTTCTGCCCCCAAAAATTGTATCTTTGCTGTCGGGTGTAGTGGCTCACGCCTCTAATCCCAGTACTTTCGAAGCTGAGACAGGAGGATCGCAGGTTCCAGGACAACCTCAGCAAGTAGTGAGACTCAGCAACCTAGCAAGACCCTGTGGTTTTAATTTTATTAGTGCATTGCAATCATACATCTTGAAGGATTTCAGGGCGGTTGACGTATACCTGCACTCATCAGTCAATTAGCCCTCCCCCAATTCCCCCCCCCGCTCCCCCCTCCCTCCTTCCCGTTTTCAGCATGGTAGTTGACTTTGATATCTTTGTGTAAGTCCATCCTGTGCTCCAGTTTGTTTTCCTCTCCTTCCCTTCCCGTCTTCCCCAGTTAGTTCGCCTTCTTCACTCATCTGAGGTTTTTTTCTCTTTGTCTGTGGTCCCTCCTGTGCAGGGTCGTGGCTCGTCCTCCCCAGACCTCAGCACTAGGGAACTCCAGGGTGGGGTGACGGGTTCTCCGGGGACGGGGCCAAGGGCTCACCTGCCCTGTGTCCCCAGCGCCAGAGGGAGGGGTTCTCCAGGGGCAGGGCTGAGGGTTCACTCGCCCCGCATCCCCAGTGCTAGGGGGAAGGGTTCTCTGGGAGTGGAGCCAAGGGCTCACCTGTCCCGCATCCCCAGCGCCAGGGTGAGGGGTTCACCGAGGGTGGGGCCAAGGGCTCACCTGCCCCATGTTCACAGTACCTGGGGAGGGGTTCTCTGGGGGCAGGGCCGGGGGCTCACCCACCCTGCGTCCCCAGCACCAAAGGGAGGGGTTCTCTGGGGTGGAGATGAGGGCTCACCCTTCCTGAGTCCCCAGCGCTAAAGGGCGGGGCCGAGGGCTTGCCCGCCCCACGTCCCCAGCACCAGCGGGTCTATGGTGGAGGGGCCAAGGACTCCCCCACCCGTGTCCCTAGCGCCGGGGGTCTCCTGGGGCAGGGGCAAGGGCTCACCCACCCCGCGTTCCCAGCCTAGGGGATCTCCGAGGGTGGGACTGAGGGCTCGCCTGCCCCGTGTCCCAGTGCCGGGGGTCTCTGGGGGTGGGGCCAAAGGTTTGCCCGCCCCGCATCCCCAGGGCGGGGTGGGTCTCTGGGGGCGTGGCTGGGGGCTGACCTGCCCGTGTTCTCAGTGCTAGGCTGCTGGGGAGGGGGCCATGTCTCATCTACCTATGTACCTATGTCCTCAGTTCTGGGGTGTTCCAGGACGGTGTTGGGCTGCTCATGGGGGGCTGTAGCTCACCAGCTCTTGTTTTCAGAGTTGGGCTGCTCCTGTGTATGGCCACCTCTTCTTTGTCTCTGCTCATCGCACTCATTGCGGGAGCAGAGGCTCACGGCCCACCCCTTGAAACCATCGTGGTAGGTGCGGGTCTGGGTTGACTTGGGCTTCATCATGTTCCAGAGTTGATCGGTTTCAATGGTGGTCTATAGTCGCTGGTTTCACAAGGATCTGCTGTCTCTTTGCTGTTGGTCTCCGGGAGTTGGGGTGTAGGCGTGACCCCGCATTCTCGTTGCTGAGTTGTTCCAGGGGGCCATGCTGTGTTCATCCAGTTCCTCGGTGCTGTGGTGTTCTGAGCCAGTGCTAGGCTACTCCAGCGGGGGCATGTTTCACCCGCTCTTTTTCTCAGCGTTGGGGTGCTCCTGCGCCTGGACCCCTCATCTGTGTCTCTCCACATTGCTTTCCTTGCGGGTGCTGAGGTTTGTGTCCCACCCTTTGTAGTCGCCACCGTTGTAGGTGTGTATCTGGTTCAACTTGGGCTTTATCCTGGTCTGATGTCGACTGCTTTCGATGGTGGGCTAGAATCACTAGTTTCACAAGAATCAGCTGTTTCTTTGCTGGAGGATTCTGGGAGCCACGATGTTGGCGTGGCTCAGCCAAGATGGCGCCTTTGTCTCAGCTCTCCGCTTACCAGGTGAGATGCTTTGAGCTCCTGCCGCCCTCCGCTCCTTCCACTGACTCACGATCTGCTATACTTTGGCTCTCATTATTTTGTTCAGTTTGGCTATCCTGCTTTCCTTTTTTGCGGTACCAGGGATTGAACCCAGGGGCGTTCTACCTCCGAGCTACACCCCCAGCCCTATTTTTTATTCTTTATTTTGAAACCGGGTCTCACGAAGTTGCGGAGGGCCTCACTAAGTAGCTGAGGCTGGCTGCGAACCCGGATCCTCCAGTCTCAGCCTCCCAAGTACTGGGATTACAAGCGTGCACCGCCATGCCCAGCCCTGCTTTTCTTGTCAAGAAGCAGTCTTCCCGCCGGCCGGGCTCTGACTCTCAGAGTGCCGGCCACACGCTGCCACTCGCTTTCCCACCATCTCGGTTCTCCCCTGTCAGGCCTCTTTGGCTCTGGCCAGCTCCTGCTCCCTCTGTGCCAACTGGACCCTGAGTTGCGTGGCCGAGAGGACCTCAGTGGCCTTGCCGCCCTGCGACTCCTCTAGGTCCTGGGCCAACATCTCCTTCATCTGCTTCCTGGAGCCGGGACCCCTCTTCCCGCAGGAGCCCGGGCTGGCCGCAGTCGCCATCTGCCGGAGCCGGGGTGCCCGGGCGCGGGGCGATCGCCGGGCCGCTGCATCTGCGCACAGCGCTCAGGCTGCGCGCCGGTGGTCGCGCGGGCCCCGCCCAAATATATTTTTAAAAACAGCTGAAAGCCCTCTGCGCGCCGGGGTGCGGGCAGGAGAGGGTGCCGGGGCGCGGTGAGCCGTCTCCGTGCCGGGCTCAGCTCTGCGGCCGAGGCCACATCGGCGCCTTCCTCCTCGTGCTCTTGGCGGCTCCGGGCGGGATCAGCCACCGCCCGGCACGGCCTCCTCCCGCCCCGCTGTTCTTGTTAGGACGCAGTCTTCCCGCCGGGGCACGCTGCCTCCCTTCACCTCACTCACCCGTGCTCTGTGCATCTGGTTCCACGTGGATTTCATCACGGTCCGATGTCGGCTGCTTTCGATGGTGGGCTAGAATCGCTGGTTTCACGAGAATCCGCTGTTTCTGCTGGAGGAATCCGGGGGCCGCGGTGCTGGCGTGGCTCAGCCAACATGGCGCCTTTGTCTCCGCGCTCCGCTCACCAGGTGAAAGGCTTGGAGCTCCTGCCGCCCTCCGCTCTCTCCACCGCCTCGCGTTCCGCTGCACTTTGGCTCCCACTGTTTTGTTGAGTTTTGGCTGCCCTACTTTTCTTGTCAAGAAGCAGTCTTCCCGCCCGCCGAGCTCCGACTCTCGGAGCACAGGTGAGACACTGCCTCTCGCTAGCCTGCCATCTTGATTCCAATACACATTAAAATTTAAACACAAAACGCCAAGTGGTCGCATAGAATGACAGAGGAGAATTAACTCAAGTTCAATTTTTCATTCTACAGATCTTGTGAATATTTTGCTATATTTATTTCTAAATAATGTTATTTGATGCTATTATAAGTGCAATTTTTAAAATTTCAGCTTTTTTTTTTTTTGTGGTACCGGGGATTGAACCCAGGGGCGTTCTATCTCCGCGCTACGCCCCCGGCCCTATTTTTTATACTTTTATTTTGAAACCAGGTCTCACGAAGTTGTGGAGGGCCTCACTAAGTAGAGAGAGAGAGAGAGAGAGACAGGGAGAGAGAAAGAGAGAGAGCTGAGGCTGGCCGCGAACCCGGATCCTCCGGTCTCCGCCTCCCAAAGTACTGGGATTACAAGCGTGCACCACCACGCCCGGCTTAAATTTCAGCTTTCTTTTTTTATTGGTGCATTGTAATCATACATCTTGAGATAGTTCAGGGTGATAGAGACATACATGCACACAGCACTCGTTGAGCCTCCCCCAGCTCCCACCCCTCTCCCTCTCCCTCCCCACCTTCCCGTGCTCAGCACAGTGATGGGCTTTGATAAGTGTGTGTATGAACATCAGTGTTCTATATGTCTCCTGTATGTGAATGTCCAAATCCTTTTCTATGTTCGGAAAATTCCCTGAAATTATTTCTTTGAAGAGGTTTCTAATCCCTTTGGTCTATGCTTCTAAACTTTCTTCAATGCCTTTTATTCTTAGATTAGGACATCTTGTATTGTCCTGTATTTCTTGGATGGCCAGGATGTTTTGTTGTAATTTTTCTGTACATCGTTGATTGTGTTTTCAGTTTTGAATGAACTGTCTTCCAGGAGTGATACCCTGTTTTCCATGTGGTCGAGCCTACTAGAGTTGGTTTCTATTGCAGTCTTTAATTCGTTTATTGACTCCTTCATTTTGTCAGTGTTTCGTTCTGATTCTTTCTTAGAGCCTCAACTTCCTTCTTCATCTCCTCTATGCTTTCTTTGATACCTTTCATCATTCTTAAGATCAAAATTCTGAATTCTCTGTCTTACATTTCCTGTAGGTCAGTATCTGTAATCTCATTTGTTGATGCATCGTGAGTGTTTCGTATTTCCTCACTGTTCCTCATTCTCATATTTTTGGTGTTTTCAATTTTGTGTTTCTGTTGCCTCCACATCATCTTCCTTTCTATGTATAAGACCTCTTGATGGTCCCTGTAGACCCAATTGGGTCAGTACACCTCAGGCCCTGTTTCCCTCCCGTCTGGTCGACCAGGGCATGGTGTGTGTGTGTGGGGGGGGGCATCCAGGTTCCAGAGCTCGGGTGTTGGCAAGTGAGGCACACTTCGAGGCGCAGTGTTGGATGTGGGCTCCGAGGCACGGGTGACGGTGCCGGAAGATGCCCAGTGTCTGAGGCATGGGTGCTGAGGGTCGCTCGGGCCCCACAGGATGCACACATGCTCCGGGTCTCGGGAGGCATTGCCGGAGGGTGCCCGGGCTCTGATGCGCGGTGCTGAGTATCTCGTGCGGGCCCGAGGAGGGTGTGGACTCCAGGTATCGGGTGGAGGCGCCTGAGGGTGCATGGGCGCTGAGGCACAGCGCAGAGGATCGCACACAGGCCCCAGGGAGATGCGTGGGCTCCTGCATCTCGGTGGCGGTGCCGGAGCATGCCCTGGATCTGAGTTGGCGCAGAGGGTCACGCAGGTCTCGGGTGGCGGCGCCGGAGGGTATCCAGGCTCTGAAGTATGGCACAGAGGCTCCCGCGCAGGTAGAGAGGTGCAGGCTCTGGGTCTTGGGTAGCAGCGCCAGAGGGCGTGGGGGTCCAAGGTGGGGCGCAGGGGCTGCCCGGGTCTCGGGTGGTGGCATTGCAGTCCAGGTGGGGCACAGGGGGCCGCCCAGTTCTTGGCTGGCATGGGGGTCCGATGCAGGGTGTTGGGAATTGCGGGTGCGTAGCGCGGTGGGGGAGGTGTGCAGCTCTGGCAGGATCCCACGCTAGGGCAGCCTTTGAAAGGTATTCACGATCTGCTGCTGGGCTGGCCCCACCACTCACAGCGTGCAGCTCCGGTTTCTCCTCCTGATTTGTTGGTGGTGCTGGGGGCTATTAGCCCCAGCTGTAGCGTCCAGGGTACGATGGCTCCTTACCGATCCTGCCAATATGAGATTGCAGTTTTCTGTGGGATTCTGTAGCTGGTAGACTGTGTCTGTGTAGTCGTACTCAGGTTACTGGATACTGGGTTTTGGTTCTTCTATGGCTGTGCAATGCTGTTCAGTTCTGAGCCCCTGAGGAGATTTTGAGACGATTTCGAGACAGGCTCCTTCAGGGGCTACTATTCCATTGCCATCTTTGATTTTCTCATAAGGATTTTTTCTCCCTTTTTATTTATTTTTTTATTTTATTTTATTTATTTATTTATTTATTTTGCAGTACTGGGGATTGAACCCAGGGGCGTTCTACCTCCGAGCTACATCCCCAGACCTATTTTTTATACTTTATTTTGAAACCGGGTCTCACAAAGTTGCAGAAGTCTACTAAGTAGCTGAGGCTGGCCGCAAACCCAGATCCTCCAGTCTCCACCTCCCAAGTACTGGGATTACAAGCGTGCGCCACCATGCCCGGCTCTCCCTTTTTCTTTTGAAACAGGGTCTTGCTAAGCTGCTGAGACTGGCCTCAAACATGCAATCCTCCTGTCTCAGACTCCCAAGTACTAGGATTACAGACATGTGCCACCATGCACAGCTCCCCAGATCTTTGCATTTTTTATTTTGAAACAGGGTTATGCTAAATTGCTGAGGTCAGCCTCAAACCTGCAATCCTCCCATCTCAGCCTCTCAAGTACTGGGATTAAAGGTGTGCACCATCATGTCTGGCTATATCCATTACTTTTTTTTTTTGCGGTACCGGGGATTGAACGCAGGGGCGTTCTACCTCCGCGCTACATCCCCGGCCCTATTTTTTAATGCTTTATTTTTGAAACCGGGTCTCACGAAGTTGCGGAGGGCCTCACTAGGTAGAGAGAGAGAGAGGAGAGAGGAGAGAGAAAGAGAGAGATCGCGCGCACGCGCGCATGTGCACTGAGGTTGGCCGCGAACTCAGATCCTCCGGTCTCCGCCTCCCAAAGTACTGGGATTACAAGCGTGCGCCACCACGCCCGGCAATCCATTACTTTTTAGAATGGCACAATGCTATGGGCTGATTGTTTATGTCCTTGCAAAATTCATATGCTGAAATCCTAACCCTCATAATGTAATGTTCTTAGGAGGTGGGGACTTTGGTAGGATCAGTGCCTTATAAATGAGACCTTAGAGAGTTCCCTTGCCCCTTCTCCCAGGTGAGTTCCCAGCTAAAATATAGCTGTTTTTGAAGAAGTGGGCCTTTAGACACCAAATATGTTGCTTCCTCTATCTTGGGCTTCCCAGCCTCCAGAAATGTGAGAAATATATTTATCTGTTTTTAAGTCACCTGTTCTATGGTATTTTTGTTATAGCAACCTGGGCATTCTAACAAACACAGATAGTAGTAACCTCTACAAGATTTCCCTCGGCATGGCTGTGTAGCAGTGTGCCTTTGTGCAGGGAGGTAGGAAGGTTAATGAGCTAAGCAAGCAGTGTTCTCAGGAAATGTGACTGAATCCCAAATTTCAAAAGAGGAAGAGTAGCCGGGTGTAGTGGCGCACACCTGTAATCTCAGTACTTGGGAGGCTGAGACAGGAGGATCACAGGTTTGAAACCAGCCTGAACAACTTAGCGAGACACTGTTTCCAAATGAAAAATAAAATAGGATTGAAGGTGTAGCTTGGAGATAGAATGCCCCTGGATTCCACACCCAACACTACAAAAATAAATAAATAAATATATATATAAATAAGGAAGAGTAATGTGTGTTGTTGGGCGTGGTGGCGCATGCTTGTAATCCCAGTACTTGGGAGGCTGAGACAGGAGGATCCGGGTTCGCGGCCAGCCTCAGCTACTTAGTGAGGCCCTCTGCAACTTAGTGAGACCCTGTTCAACATAACGAATAAGAAATAGGGTTGGGGGTGTAGCCTGGTGGTAGAATGCCCCTGGGTTCAATCCCCGGTACCGCAAAAAAAAAAAATAAAAAAAATAAAAAAGTAAATAAATGTTGTGTGTCTAATGTGTCAGAGTCTTAGGAGAGGTAGCCGTGGGCATGGCTTAGGCAGGGAGGCCTTGGGCTGGGCCAGAGCTGCCTGAGGAGATGCTGTCTGCAGTGGTAAGTTCCTGGTCAGAGCCATGACCCCTGGGATTTGGTACTGATGTATCCCTGATGGAACTCAGGTTGCTATGAGTCATGTCTTTGTGGCTCTGTGGTATTATAAGAAGACTGAGCTGTTTGCAGAATTCGACAGCAATCTTGGGCCTGTGAGTTTGACTTGCAAATCTCTTTTCTTGCAACGTCAAAAACGAGGCTTTGTGAGTACATGGCAAGCGAAGACGCTGGCACCTGTGACACCGCCGTAACGGGACCCCCATTGGCATTATTAAAGACTATTAAACATTATTATTATTAAAGATTACTAAAGATTATTAAGGATTATTAAAGACTCATCTAAAGGTGGCTGACTCTAAAAGCCCCAACGGTGGCACACACCTGTAATCCCAGGCATGGGATTACAAGTATTTACTCCCAAGTACTTGGGAGGCTAAGGCAGGAGGATTGCAGATTCAAGGCCAGCCTCAGCAACTCAGCAAGACCCTCAGGAACTTAGCAAGACCCTGTTTCAAAATAAATAATATAGGGCTGAGGGTGTAGCTCGGAGGTAGAATCCCCTAGGTTCAATCCCTGGTACTAAATAAATAAATGCCCCCAAGAGTTCAGGAGTTTTCCTAGGTAGGTAATGAGTGTATATCTACTATAAATAGATTTTTGTGTGTGCGTGTGTGTGTGTTACTGGGGATTGAACCCAGGGGCATTCTACCTCCGAGCTACACACCCCCAGCCTGGTTTTATTCTTTTATGTTGAAACAGGGTCTCACTAAGTTGTTGAGGCTGGCTGTGAACCCGGATCCTCCTGTCTCAGCCTCCCAAGTACTGAGATTACAAGCGTGCGCTACCACACCCGGCTACAGATAGATTTTCAATCATACGGTCTGCTTTAGGTACATGCTGTGAATAGATTAGCAGGTCGTTTGCCACTGAAAACATCCGTGGCTGCAGTTGAAGATCCAGCATTAAACCGTAGACGGGACTCCACTTCATCCAGTTACTCCGGGCCTTTTGTTTTATGTGTTGCTTTGGCTGGTAGCAGGCAAGCTGGCCAGGTCTTTAGGCTTGAATCAGCCACCCTTGCTAGCACGCAGGCCTCAGCATTTGCCATGTTTGGTGACAACAATTAGTTGGAGAGCTCGCGCGTCCACATTACACACCGAGGGCAGCACCACACCAACAGTAACCGCAGCTCCAGCCAGCGGGACGGTGCGCAGCCGCAAGGGACGGCCGCACGGCCTGCTGTGATTTTCCTGTGCTATATATTATTACAAAGGTGGAAGTGTTTCCTCTATCATGATGAGGTCTGGCACTGATTTTATTATCTCTGAATGTGTTTTTCATTTACTAAGTGGAATTTTCTTTTTTTTTTTTTTTGCAGTACCAGGGATTGAACCCAGGGGTGTTCCACCTCCACGCTACACCCCCGGCCCTATTTTTTATACTTTATTTTGAAACCAGGTCTCACGAGGTTGTGGAGAGCCTCACTAAGTAGAGAGAGAGAGAGAGAGAGAGAGAGAGAGAGCGCTGAGGTTGGCCGCGAACCTGGATCCTCCAGTCTCCACCTCCCAAAGTACTGGGATTACAAGTGTGCGCCACCATGCCTGGCTCTAAGTGGAATTTTCTATGAGCCCCGGGGCATTCTACCTCTGAGCTACACCCCTAACCTGTTTATTTTTTGTTTCGAAACAGGGTCTCTCTAGGTTGCTCAAAGTCTAGCTAAGTTGCTGTGGCTGGGTTCAAAACTGCCATCCTTTTATCTCAGCCTCCCAAGTACTGGCATTATAGGTGCGTGTCACCACTCCTGGCCCGCATGTACCTCCCTTCCTGATACTTCATACTCTTTGGAGATGGCCTGGTAGAACCAATCTTTATTTCCTTGAGAGAATCAGAATGAAAGCATGTGTATGTGTGTTCTACACCCCCCGTCTGTTTTTAATTTTTTTGTTTTGAAACAGAGTCTTGCTAGGTTATGAGAGTCTTGCTGGGTTGCTAAGGCTGGTCTTGAACCTTCGATCCTCCTGTCTCAGCCTCTAAAGTACTGGGATAACGGGCATGTGCTGCCACACCCAGCCATATTTTCTTAAAATACATGATTATTTAAAGTCCTTGCCTACTAATTTTTTTTTTTTTTTTTTGCGGTACTGGGGATTGAACCCAGGGGCATTCTACCTCCGAGCTATACCCCAGCCCTATTTTTTATTCTTTATTTTGAAACAGGGTCTCACTAAGTTGCGGAGGGCCTCACTAAGTTGCTGAGGCTGGCTGTGAACCTGTGATCCTTCTGTTTCAGCCTCCCAAGTACTGGGATTACTAGCGTGCGCCACCATGACTGGCAGGGTCTCACTAGGTTGCTGAGAGTCTCACTACATTGTTGAGGTTGTCCTCGAACCTGCAATCCTCCTGTCTCAGCCTCCCAAGTACTGAGATTCTAGGCATGTGCCACCACGCCCGGCTCATTGTGCTTTTTTCTTTTTTCTTTTCGTACTGGGGATTAAACCCAAGGGCATTCTACCTCCAAGCTAAACCCCCAACCCTACTTTATTTTTTATTTAGAAACAGGGTCTTTCTAAGTTGCTGAGGGACCTCACTACATTGCTGAGGCTGGCCTCCAACCTATGATCCTCCTGTCTCAGCCTCCCAAATACTGGCATTGCAGGCATGTGCCACCATGCCTAGCTTGTGCTTATTTTTAAAATTTAATGCTACTACTTTAGATCCTGTTCATTGTCCAAATATGGTACTTCCTAGTAAATCTAGCTAGCTTCCTGGGATTTCTGGTATAGTTTTATTTTTTGTTTGATTTTTTTTTTTTTTTTTTTTTTGGTGGTACTAGGTTCTACCTCTGAGCTACACCACTGGCTCTATTTTATTTTATTTTATTTTATTTTATTTTATTTTATTTTAAAACAGAGTCTTGCTAAGATGCTGAGGGTCTCGCTATGTTGCTGAGGCTGGCCTTGAGCCTGTGATCCTCTTTTCTTAGCCTCCAGAGTAGTTGAGACTATAGGCACATGCCGCCATGCCCAGCTGTTAGGCCTGAATTTGGAGATTTCTGCAGTATCTGAAACAGATGCAGCTCAGAATCTAAACAGAGATCTGGCCTAGATCTAAACAGTGAGTCCTTCCAGATACGTCCGGGAGTGCCGTCTCTTGAGTCAGACTGTTTAGCCACAGTTCCAACAAATGAAGAGCTGCCTGCTTCACAGGCCAAGGTAACGTGAGAACGGGCCCTGCGAGAGGGACACCCATCAGCAAGATGGTGCTGCTTACTACAGTTTTGCTGAGGGTGCTGTCCCCAGCTTTCCTTCCACTGACTTTAGGGGCGACATGATGATAGCCAAGGAAGAATCAGAGGGGCATACAGAGTAAGGGTTTTATTTCTACCTATGTAATTTTTTTTGTGTGTGGTACTGGGGATTGAACCCAGGGCATTCTACCCCCAAAAAGTAGGGCTGGGGGTATAGGTCAGAGGTAGAATACCCCGGGTTCAATCCCCAGTACCACAATAAATAAATAAATAAATACGAGAAATTTCACTAATTGCCTTACATATTTTAGGTTTTTTTTTTTTTTTTGTGGTACCGGGGATTGAACCCAGGGGCGTTCTACCTCCGCGCTACACCCCCGGCCCTATTTTTTTTTATACTTTATTTTGAAATCGGGTCTCATGAAGTTGCGGAGGGCCTCACTAAGGAGAGAGAGAGAGACAGGGAGAGAAAGAGAGAGAGACAGAGAGAGAGCAAGCGAGCTGAGGCTGGCCGCGAACCTGGATCCTCCAGTTTCCGCCTCCCAAAGTACTGGGATTACAAGTGTGCGCCACCACGCCTGGCTCAGTCTAAGTATTCTAAGAGTGAATTGTAGGTAAGTGTGAACTGAGATGTCCACTCCTCCTCGCCGACCCTTCCTAGCTTAGTGAGATGAATGTACATAACAGAGACAGTTTGGTCTAAATATCAAAGTTTATTGAAATAAAATATAATCTATAATAAAAAACTACAGGTGTTATTCACTGGTTACAGTTTAAGTATATTAACAAAAACATCCAATATTTTAATACAACAATGACACTATACTTGTGGTATAACAAACATGAAATTAACTGTTGAATAATACTGAATAATTCTGTCATAAATATTTTATACTTCCCCACCTGTATTCAATATGCCTTTTAAGGAGTATCTTCCCAAAGTGAAAGTTTTGAAACTTGTTTAAGATAGTCTTTAGAGTTAAGTACTTTTATTTAGCATAATTAGCATTTAAAACAAATTTATTTCCTAGAAATCAGTTCAACCCTAAGCTGGGTAGACGCATTTCAGTGTCTTTATTCAAACAATCTATTTCAATGCTCTTTCCTATGAATCCCAGAGGGTTGCTATTATTCTTTAATTGGAATTAGAGCTGCTCATAAAGCAAAACAGATGAATCATTTCAGAAGCAGAAAGAATATTAAGATAGAAAGGAAAAGAGAAAAATAGGCACTCAAACACATTATGTACACTGAAACTCTTTGAGAACTCTATTTCAATTGGTCAGTATTGGCCCGGCACAAAGAGATATTTATGTCATAGCAAATTCTTGACCCAACTAACCCAACACTAACATGGAGGAAGAAAACTTGTTTCTCTTTCTTGTTATGTGTCAAGATTACAACTTCTCTGCAGTCATTATTCCATTTCATTCGCTAGTCCCCCAAATATGTGTTTCAACCCAATTATTCTGCACAGTTCAAGGAAAAAGATTCTCATGCCCTAGCATTAGGAAATGACTTTCGTAGTACCTCTGAAATCCCACAAAGATGATCCCTTTTGCTATTGTGCGGGGATCATACACTTGTCTTCTATTTTCTCACTTGTGATGTGTGGATCTGTGACAATAGTTATCATTTTATTGAGGAAAATAGCAAAATAAAAACCCCTCTGGAGGCTTTTAAAGCCTCATTTAAAAAAAAAAAATCCATAAAGCTAAGACATCCTATGTACCCTGAAAAAATGGTTACTTCATAAACTAGTATGTGGAAAAAGAACAATAATAAAAACTCTGACAAAATCGAGAGCCATAATCCTCAGAGACTAACCACCAATCTCAGTTGTAAAACACAATGCCTTGGTTACAACGGCTCTGTACAGCGTTTCAGCTACAATGCTCAGGTGGTCGGGCGACTTGGCTTGTGAATTTCAATGGACATTTCAATTTCCTGACTTCCTACTGAAAGCTGTAAAATAGCTACTGGAGCCAAAGAAGCCAAGATCATCCCCAAAGAATCTTGCTTTGTGCATCTTTTAATTTAGAAGGCAGCCCTGCCTCCCACTGCAAGATAGGACAGCGCAGATGGAGATAAAGGTTTTAAAGTTACCAGTGACAAATCATTGAGTTGAAGAAATCCTTAGAATTAATATCAGATAAAGCAGAAAGACTTACTGTAGAATAACAATACATCTTTTTGTTCTTTAAATCTACAGTGGTTCGAAGCTTAGGTTTGTACTTCTGCCATAGTATTTCGACACCTTGTCTGGGATCGTACCACGTCCAAAAAATACCTTTTAGATAAGTCTGACTTTCCTCCTTTTTCAGGACAACAGGACAAAGCTGAACTTGAGGCAACGGTTGAAAAATTTACCCTGTTTTTCAAGTTGAATTTTAAGATCAGAAATTAGAAACTAGATCCTTCATGTAAAAAAATATATATGTATATAACAATTTGTTAACCTCTATTTTCTAAGAGCAGAATCACCAAGATTAAGAGACATGCCTGAATTAAAATTTACATGGATCTTCAAAGTTATGCTTACCAGCATCCTGTAATTTGCACTCACATCTCATCGTCTCTATTTTGCAATTTATTTTGTTCAATTTTAAGATTTAGCTTGTTTTAAAGTGTCACCTGTTAAGAGTAACCTCAATTCCTCATAATGTTTTCCTATCAATTTTAGAAGCGTTGGATATCAGTAATGAAAGATATTAAATTATCAGAGAACCCAGGTACTCTGAAATTCCTCTGAGCTCCTTTAATGTTTTCAGTCACTTTCTAAAAGGAATTTAATTGCACATTATTGAATTACATTTTACACAAAAAACACAAGTAATTTGAAAAGCCTTAAAATGATAGTATTTGAGAGCTGCAAATCAATTCCACCATGCAAAGAAGTTTTTATATGCGTTAGTAATGTGATAGCACTGCATACCATGGAGGAAGGGCAAAGAAGATCTGAATATTTAGATCTGTGAAAGATATTGGAGAAAGTAGATTTGAAGTGCTTAGATTTGAAGTGCTTTTTATATTCCCCAAATACTCTTGACCTTGACATTATAGTCTACAAAAGCAACTGCAAAATGGATTTTGGAAAGACATGATACCATACTCAAAGACAAGACAATTCAACAGATTTTGGCAGTATTTGAAAAAAAAATTGACTTCAGTCACTGGAAAAAGTCTGCACATTTAAGAACAAAGATGTGCAATATTTGAGATAATACAAGTAATACTCTGTGCTTATACTATGCCCTTTATTTGGAGTGCAAAATGAGAGAGAGGGAGAGGGAGAGGGAGAGGGGAAGAGAGAGAGAGAAAGAGAGAGAGAAAGAGAGAGAGAGAGAGAGAGAAAGAAAGCAATCATCCTTCACATATTTAAAGAGTAAATTGAGGCACAGAAAGTTTGCCCAAGGCAAGACAGAAAGTCATGTTTTAAAACAAAAAACAATCCAGAATTCTACATGTCCAGTTTCTTACAATACAAATTATAGACTATACTTAATGACTCCATATTATTTTATCAAAGATTAATAACTTTTTAATTATAAGTTATGTGCATAAGATTGTGATAGGTAAAACTCAAGCTTCCTATCATGTTTTAAAGTAACTGGTGCAATGAATACAAAAGTTAAGCAAAATATAATTAATTTGGTTTTTGCTTTTTTGCGTGTGTGTGGTTCTGGGGATTAAACCCAGAGGCATTCTACCTTTGAACTACACCCCAGCCCGATTTTAATTCTTACTTGGAAACAGAGTCTCACTAGGTTGAGACGCTCACTACTTGCTGAGGCTGTCCTTGAACCTGTGATCCTCTTGTCTCAGTCTCCCAAGTACTGGGATTACAGGTGTGAGGCACCATGCCTGGCTGTTTTTTGCTTTTCTAAAAAAAATTTAAATAAATAAGATTGAAGAGAGTTCTGGAAATTCTTGCCTACTTTTTTTTCTAGTAGGATTTTACAAATATGTTTCATATGCCAATGATAATATAGGGACCAAAAGTATTCTTTCCTCAAATATCTTCCTTCTACTCCTCTTTCCTCTCAAGATCTCATGAGTGAACTGAGCATGTGACTCTGACAACAAAATGCTAAGAAGGTTTTGTGTAAGTACAAAATGGTTAATGTTGGGTTCAATTAATCTTTGATATTAACTTGCTTAGTTAAGCCAGGATCAAGAAGTGTGTGTGTGTGTGTGTGGTGCTGGGGATTGAATTCATGGCCTCATGCATACTAGACAATCACTCTACCACTGAGCTGTATCCCCAGCCCAGCCCCTGTATATGAATATTGTGTGTGTGTGGTAATGGGGATGGAACCCAGCGGTATTCTACCTCTGGGCTACACCCCCACCCTATTTTATTTTTTATTTTGAAACGGTCTCACTAAGTTGCAGAGGGCCTCACTAAGTTGCTGAGGCTAGCCTCGAACCTGCAACCCTTGTGTCTCAGCCTCTCAAGTACTGGGAGATTACAGGTGTGCGCCACCATGCCTGGCTCTGAGTATTCTTAAAATGGTGATTCTTAAATTGGAGGGAAAGTTCCCAGATGGCTTTGAGAAGCTAATAAAAGTCTTGCTTCAGAAACACACAATAAGTGCTTTTAAGAACTGATGATCTACTGTACGTCACAGCGTTGTTGATTCAATGGAATTAGACAAAAAGAAAATTTTCCTATTGTTAATAAAGATTGGCCACTATCCTTAAGACAAGAAAGCAAGAGGAAGGCATGGAGACCACACCCACCCGCTCGCCTGCCTCCTCTGCGAGCTCTAACGGTGATTTGGTTGATTCAAACATGCCTACAATCTAGCTATAAGGATTGAAACCAAAAAGGCTTAAATTCTAACTTCTGCTAGAGGTGCATATGTAACGACTTCAAGTATTACAAAATGTTATGGGGGGAAGAAACCACTTTAAAATGTCACTATCAAATTCCTGTGTATGCAAACCAGCAATGATATGCCTGAATATATAATTTGTTATTTTGAGCAAAATAAAAGAAAATAAAGACATGATAGCTCTAGATTCTTTATAACCTCCCAGGACAGGAAAGCAGAATCTCTGAGAAGTCTGTTTTAATAGGATTGCATATTTAATTTTCCCCCACAATAATCAAAGTCAATATTTTGTCATTATCACTCCTCATATAGCAAACTGAATTTCAGGAATGTAATAAAGTCTGAGTTGGAAACGTTACCTACAAAAAGACTGAATTAACAAACACATTGCATTTTTACAGGTTTTTCTTGTAAGTATACATTGACATCTACTTATCTGATAGCAGCACTGCTGGTTTTGAGTGGTTGTTTTTTTCTTCTTCTTGTAGAGGGAACGCAGAATGGCAGTATTATCTTTGGAACAAATTAAGAAGAATAACTTCTACACATCTATTCTTCAAGGGCAATAAATAGGTAAGTATATAATTATGGAAAAATATGCCTCAAATATGCATTTTAAATTAGTCAAGGTTTATTTATTTTTTAGTTAAAATATAATGCACTACTACTACTATCTGTTCTGGGAAAAACAAACTTTGAGGTTTGAGTTTTCTCAACTTCAACCAATAAAGTGATATCAAGAGTAAACTCAGATTGAGGTCAACCTGTTCAAGCCAACACGTTCTGTAGGATATCTGACTACACATATATGGTACACATATTCTGAGTTAAAATGACGAGACTCATCAAATATTTTGTATCCAAGTTTTATACCTCAAAGAGGTTCTCTGATAATTTATTATGCTAGTGTAGGAAATTTAAAGAAATAACAAATTATGCAACATAAATAGACATGCAAAATAGAAGGATATAAAAGACACAGCTTGGCCCTGGGTTTCCCCCTCCCCCGTGGAATAATTTCTTCCATAAATAAGACTTTACTTTTTACATATAGACTCATCCTATAACTGCTCTTGGATCATAGAGAAAGTTAATGACATATCTTAAAAAAATCTAGACCACGTTTTTTTGTAGTCTTTTGTCAACCCAGACCACAATATTCTCCCAAGTAGATGCTCAGGTCACATTATGGTGCTATTAAATAAACAGATTTACTGAGGCTTAGAGTGTAATTCACATAACTACTTTGCAGCAGCATAGTCTTTTAAAAAAAATGACTAAAACAAACTTTAAATATAAAGTATATAAAAAGGACTATTAAGGATAGTTGTCCAAACTATATCTAGACAGGAAAATATATGTTGCCTCATAATAAAGTTAAATAAATATTTTTTCTGATTCCTATAAACACTATAAGATGTTTTGGGTTTATTTGGTTCTCATAAGTTAAAAAATCTGATTGCTTTTACATAAATTCCTCCAACTCTTATCTATTCTCAGGTTTTTATTGTCTTTTCACTAGATGCAGAGATTATCTTTCTTTTAGAAATGTGCTTTTTGTTGGTTTTAATAAGTAAATTTATTTTTCTAGCAATGAACATGATTTAAAATTTAAGGTTCAAGGTAATTCTAGAAAAAGGTAGACATTGAACTATCTCCTTTTCTACATCCTCCTATTTACAAGGCCCAGCATCCACTGTGGTTTCTTTCTTAAACTCACTTATCATATTATTAATAAACAGTAACTATGGCCCAGGTTACCTATTTGAAGATTTCAAAATTCCTCAAAATTTCACAACACTACAAAGTCATTAATATCTGATTTGAATAGGTTATAAGTATTAGTGTTATGGAATTTTTTTGCTATTGGAAAAGAAATACAAATCTTTATTTTTCTATCTAAATTGAATCCAAGCTCCATTATCAGTTCTTAAGATAATATCTAAAATGTACATTACTAAAGAAAGGTAAAGGTGTTCAAGGGTTGAACTAGTCCAATACACAATTAAGGATTATTTATTCCTGTTATTGTTTTTTTTTCTTTTTAAATCCCCATATCAAACCCCTGGTTTTGCATGGATTAGATCATAATTTAACATTGTAAAAATTTCAGAAACTATTGTGCTAATATTTAGATTTCAGGAAGGAATCAGACTAAATCGATTACTTCCATTCATTGTTAGAAGATAAAATAGCTTACTAACTGATATGAGTTATGAATGTCACTATGACACAAAATTTGCTGTGGTTTGCTTATTTGGCTACAAGTGCAGTATTTTTCATGAATGACAACACAGCATTTCCAACTTGTAACATGAAACTCCAGCTCATTAAGAGTGTATAGTGTGACTTGAAAAAGTCTGATTGTAACAAAGTAACAACCTTTCCCCTGGAAAAAAAAAAGTGAACAAAATCCATTGGGAAATCAGGCACAGACGGTATTATCGGTTTTCTCCCTTTTTTCCTGTGGTTTTGTTTCTCTGCACAAATAGGTGGTTCCAACACAATCCAACACTTGTTACAAAATGACACAGCTATTTTTTTCCTTTTCTTTTTCTTTATCTTTTTCTCTAGGTTCCTTGCGTTTCCGGTCACCATTCCCAGATGATCTTCCACTAGATGGTGAGGCTTGTGCTGGCTGGACCTGCTTTAAGAAAAATACACAGGAAGAAATTACTCAACTATCCTAAGGTACTTTTTTTTTTTTTTTTTACAGTACCGGGGATTGAACGCAGGGGTGTTCTACCTCCACGCTACACCCCCGGCCCTATTTTTTATACTTTATTTTGAAACCGGGTCTCAAGAAGTTGCGGAGGGCCTCACTAAGTAGAGAGAGAGAGAGAGAGACAGAGAGAGAGAGAAAGGGAGAGAGAAAGAAAGAGAGCTGAGGCTGGCTGCGAACCCAGATCCTCCCGTCTCCGCCTCCCAAAGCACTGGGATTACAAGTGTGCACCACCACGCCCGGCATTCCTAAGGTACTTATAATCAGAGTTATCTGGAATTTAGAAAAGCCAAAACAGTGCAAGACATCATCCAAGGTAAAAGAAGCTACAGGTACGTAGGTTTGTTATATATATTTTTTCTCTTCTTTTTTTTTTTTTTTTTGCGGTGCTGGGGATTGAACCCATGTGCTACCACGCCCAGCTTTCTCTTCTTTTTTTTAGTGCTGGGAATTGAACCCAGGAGCATGCTACCTCTGAGCTATACTACTGGCCCTTTTTATTTTTTATTTTGAAACAGGGTCTCAATAAGTTGCTGAGGGTCTTGTTAAATTGCTGACGTAGGTCTCAAACCTGTAATATTCCTGTCTTAGCCTTCCAAGTACTGGGGTTACAGGCATGTGCCACTGCTCCTGGCTTAGATTTGTTATATTACAGGGTATCTGAGTAATTGCCTCTGTCCTTCTGGATAGATATTATTAATTAGTGTATTCATTATGCCAAATAAAAGGAATTTCTATCAATAAATCACATATAAGCCTCTGTTATATTAGAGGCTGATTTATGAAATATCTATGTTAAAGTTTACAAAGTATTAAAGAATATAACACCTTGTGGTAAACTATAATAGTTCTTTAAGACTTCAGCTGAGCGAGATGGTGCACACCTACAATCCTGGTACTTGGGAGGCTGAGATAGGATTGCAGGTTCGCAGACAGCTTCAACAACTTACTGAGGCCTTCAGCAACTTAGTGAGACTGTTTCAAAATAAAAAAATAAGCTGGGTGTGGTGGCACATGCCTGTAATCCCAGTACTTGGGAGGCTGAGACAGGAGTGTCCATAGGTTTGAGGACAGCCTCAGCAATATAGTGAGACTCAGCAACCTAGTGAGACCCTGTTTCCAAACAAAAAATTAAAGGGACTGGGGTGTGGCTCAGAGGTAGAAGGCCCCTGAGTTCAATTCCCAGTACCTAAATAAATAAATAAATAGGGCTGGAAGTATAGCTCAGAGGTAGAACACTCCTGGGTTCACACCATAATAAGCAATTTAAAAGGAGAGGAAAACAAAAAAATTGTGAGAACTAGGAGTTTGAAGTAAGTATACTCTGTGAAATAAGAGAATTATTAGTAAAAAACTAATTATAATCTTTTTTGTATGTGTGGTACTGGGGATTGCACTCAGGGGCATTCTACCTCCAAGCTACACCCTCAGCCCTATTTTTTATTCTTTATTTTGAAACAGAGTCTCACTAAGTTGCGGAGGCCTCACTAAATTGCTGAGGCTGTCTGCAAACCTGCGATCCTCCTGTCTCAGCCTCCCAAGTACTGAGATTACAAGAATGCGCCACCACACCTGGCTTAAAAAACTAATTATGATAATGATAGGGTGCCAGGTGTGGTGGCACACGCTTGTAATCCCAGTACTTGGGAGACTGGGACAGGAGAATTGCAGGTTCATGGCCAGTCTCAGCAATTTAGTGAGGCTCTCTGCAACTGAGTGAGATCCCGTTTCAAAATAAAAGAATAAAATCAGGCTGGGGATGTAGAATAAAAACCGGGCTCAGAGATAGAATGCCCCTGGGTTCCATCCCCAGTACCACAAAACAAAACAAAATAAAACAAAAAGACAAAAAACAAAAACCACACAAAAAGAAATATATTAGGATAGCCCCAAACTTAGAACAATGTTGAAAAACCCATGGGTGCTAAAATGCTAACATAACTGAAAAGTTAACACCTAGTTGTTGTTTTTTTTAATCTCAAGCAGAAACTGATTTACTGCTAAACTGACCGTATATTTCTGCATGCCAACACTACTCTCACCTGGGTCTGTGTGGATGCGGTCGTGGCAACGATGGCCGCCGCGGCGTGCTCCTGTTCTTGATAGTACTGAGAAGCCCGTCTGTCCTCTTCCTCTTGGAGCTGCTTGGCTAGTTCCAAGTCACTGATTCCTTCTGGGATCTGTTCCCAATTGATCTCTTGACTCTGCTGTTCTTGTTGTAGAGATAATGCCATAAGATAGTCCTAAGGAATTAATTATAACCATCTTTAGCTTTAAGATTTTACCCAAGAACTTATGAGTGTGAATACAGATGTCCTATCTATGAAGCTCTGAGAATGGCTTTTAAAAAACATATCAAGCCGGGCGTGGTGGTGCATGCTTGTAATCCCAGTACTTTGGGAGGCTGAGACCGGAGGATCCAGGTTCGCAGCCAGCCTCAGCTACTTAGTGAGGCCCTCTGTAACTTAGTGAGACCCCGTTTCAAAATAAAGAATAAAAACAATCAGGCTGGGGGTGTAGCTCGGAGGTAGAATGCCCCTGGGTTCAATCCCCAGTACTACACACACACACACACACACACACACACACACACACGCACACACACATACACACACATACACACATGCAATGTATTGGTCAGGCTTGGTGGTGCACCCTTATAATCTCAGTACTTGGGAGCCTGAGACAGGAGGATCACAGGTTCGAGGACAGCCTCAGCAAGTAGTGAGACTCTCATCAATGTAGCTGTTTTCACAGTAAGTGAAATGTCCACTCCCTAGCGCAGCCCTGACCACAGCACTTTACATCTGTGACACTTGACTGACTACTTTGCCCTCAGTGCCTTTTTTTTTTTTTTTTGCAGTA
>PVJS01027373.1:0-26287 GCA_004027185.1 Glis glis | reverse complement strand
GATAGATAATAGATTGATAGATAGATGATAGATGATAGATAGATAGATGATAGGTATATAGATAGATGATAGATAGATGACAGATAGAAGATAGATAGATAAATAGATAGGTGATACATAGATAGATAGATAGATAGATAGATAGATAGATGATAGAGATAGATAGATGATAGATAGATAGATAGATGATAGAGATAGATAGATGGATAGACTTGGAGAGATAATATATTCATGGACATGGTTGCAGAGACCTCTCCTATACCAGGCACATATTTTTCCTCCATGCTCATGAACCAATCATTTGGGAGGAGATGCCTCTTGGAGGGAGCTCAGTCCTATTTCCCAATAAGAAGGAACACAGATGTCAATCGACAAGATAGAATCCTGCCGGATGCCCTGGGGGTGAGCTCCATTACTCATCTACCTAGCAAAAGGTGAGCTGATAGTTTGGGATCATTTTCCTGGTGATTTGGTCAACATAGACAACTCAACTTCACATTTGCAGTTCCTCAATGGCAAATCCCAAGAACAAATCAGTGTCTCCACCTCGCACCTTGAATCATCTAGTTGAAATGACCACATTGATGAGATTAACCATGCACCAATATTCTAATTTCCCCGGGGCTGATGAAAACCTCAACACCCGCATAGCACCTCAAAGCTTTTGCCAGTTCAAGCTTTTAATGTTGCCTATGGTTAAAGCTGGCTGCAATTAAACATGAGATTATTGTCTAAAAAGCCCATTATTGTCCTTGTTTAGCTGCCTAATTTCCTTCCATTAATATGTTCTTAAAGCTGTTGCAAACGCCTTTTGCTGAGCTAATTTAGGAAACACATTTTTACAAAGAACAGGTAATTTTAAAAGCATCATTCTAATGTTGGTCTTTCATTATTTCTCTAATAAACAACATAATTGGTAGGGGCTGAGGCCACCTACAGATCAATCTTTAGGCAAACCTTGTATATTCAAGGTATAAAACTTCTCCCACATTATCTTGTGGGGAAAATGCTGAGAAAGATAAAAGTTGCAAGATTTTTTTCTTTCTTTCTTCCCAACTTCCCTATCCCCCCATTTAAAAAAAAATCATTCATGAAGCCATGTCCCGGAGAATCAGTCATAATTGCAGGAACTTTAACAAATAGAGGAACCTGTCACCTTCTATTTTTGTCAACTTTGTTTTGAAAGCTTTCTCTGGGTAGCTTCTTTTATGAAATGACTTCCTACATATGGACCCTGCAAGAGGAGAATAAGACACGTGTACGCTGTCCACCGCATGGAGGGGTGTCATTTGGAGACTCAACCTCAATTAAATCTAATTGCATTCCCTTTCAACAGGAGAAGCATGAAAAGGGCCCATAAGCGGTATTTTAATTGGAAGTCAATTACATTGTCAAAGCGCAGAAAAAAAATATTGAGCAAGTATGCCAAAAGCATCCTACGTGCACTGCGGCTCTCACGCAAAGAGCGTTACAAGGAGTGGACTGTTTGTTCTACGTATGATTAAGCATTATCCAAAACACTGGCTCCCATATTTGAGCTAATACCCCTGTTTCCCATGGGTGCAGAGTCTAATGCTGAAAGATACCACTGTCGATGGGAAGGAAGGATGGAAGTCCACTCATTCTAGTTGTCCTGGGAGCAGATGGAGGTTCTCCAAAACTCAGACTGACCTCAAACCTGCAATCCTCCTGTCTCGGCCTCCCAAGTACTGGGATTACGGGCATGCGCCACCACGCCTGGTCTTGAGCCAGTTTTGATACTATATGGAAGCTGTCACTAAGGGCTTAGGGTTGCTTTCCTGCAAGGGTGACTATAAATCTTTTGCTTAATCATCTAGGTTTTTTTTTGTTTTGTTTTGCGGTACTGAGGATGGAACCCAGGGGCATTCTACCTCTGAGCTACACCTCCAGCCCTATTTTTTATTCTTTATTGTGAAACAGGGTCTCGCTAAGTTGCGGAGGGCCTCACTAAGTAGCTGAGGCTGGCCGCGAACCCAGATCCTCCGGGCTCAGCCTCCCGAGTACCGGAATTACCACACCTGGCTATCTAGGCATTTTTATACTTATCTCCCTCAGAGAGATCATTACATTTCCGATTGAAAGTATTATTTTCCCTCAGAAATGCACACTCAAAAGCGTTCATGGTGGCACGTGCCTGTAATTCCAGTACTTGAGAGGCTGAGACGGGAGGATCGCAGGTTGGAGACTAGCCTCAGCAAGATTATCAGTAACTTAATAAGACCCAGTTTCCAAACAAAGAATAAAAAAAAAGGCTGGGGTGTATAGAGGTAGAATGCCCCTGGGTTCAATCCCTGGCCTGGGGTGTATGAAAGTAGAATGCCCCTAGGTTCAATCCCTAGAAATGCACACACACACACACACACACACACACACACACATGGGGGAGATGAAGAACAGGTAAATTTTTGGAGGAGAATCCAATCAGAAAAAAATGGAAACATCCACATATGTATCACTACCGATCTCTTTAACCTGTGTAGGGAGGGAAGAGGGGGGAAAGCGGTGGGATGCAGAAGGGAACACCCCAAGTGGTATACGCATGCGTATTTGAATCACTTTGAACCTCACTATGATGTGTAATCACAATGCACCAATAAAACTATTAAAAAAACAGAACTAAAGCAGCAGTTCTCAAAGTGTGGACTATAGATGACTAGAGAAGCCCAAAACATTTTTAGGAGGCCCATGGAGACAAATCTATGTTTATAATCACACTCGAGTGTTCTTTGCTTTCTCCACTGCATTTCTACGTGCGCTGACGGAGCAGAAGCAATAGACGGGCAGAGACGCACCAGGTTCGAGCAATGGGACCTTGCTGGACTAGAAGCTACTGTGTTCCTCACCCCTAAGCATTTGCAATTAATTAAATATACATGTATATGTGTGATAGTCTGAAATATATATTTGGCCCTTATCATTGTTTCTTGCATACGGCTGCTAAAATTCTTGCAACCTCCTGAGTTCTGAGAGCGTCTTTTGTATGCTCATGAGATGACTGGTGGCAGGCGGCTGCTGGGCAGTTTCACAGTGGGGTTTGGTCACAACAGTGACCAATGTAGCAATAGAGGGTTGGGACTTTCAGCTCCACCCCTAGTTTCTGTTGAGTTGGGCACCGATGACATCTTTCTTGTTCATGTATTTTAAAAGCCAGTTTTATCTCCCCAATGCAAATGGAAAACCAATAACATTTGTCTTAAGTGGAATTTATGAAATAAATGCACACAATTAAGATCAATATATAGTTTAAGCAGGGCGTGGTAGTGCACACCTGTAATCCCAGCACTCGGGAGGCTGAGACAGGAAGATTGAAGGTTTGAGGCCAGCCTCAGCAACTTAGCGAGGTCCTCAACAACTTTGTGAGATCCTGTTTCAAAATAAAATGGGGCTGGGAGTGTAGCTCAGAGGTAAAACACCCCTGGGTTCAATCCCCAGTACCATACACACACTCAAAATATAAATATATAGTTTGAGTCTATCAATATAATCCCTATGATCATTGCTAGTCTATCAGAATTATGTCTGTGGCTCTTCAGAATTATCTTCCTTAGCTTGTTTCTTATTTTTCCCTGTGTTGTTCAAAAATTGATGGCAATCCTCAATATGAAAATTTTTCTATACTAAGACATTTTCATTGCAATCTTTGGTGAATATGTTCAATCTTGGAACAAGATTAAGTAAAAATAACTAGCCCCAAGTTATCTCTCCCTGCCGGTCCCCTTTGTACATTACAATCTGTTCTTCACGACAGCCAGACAGTCTCTCTAGAAATTATATGAGCTCAGACTAATGCTTTGTTTATATTCTCTTCCTTGAACTCATCATTAAGTTCATTTCTACCTCGGGACTCTTGCACGTGCTGGCTCCCCTGTCTTGCAAGCTATTCGCAACAATCGTGTATGACTGGTCCCTTTTAATCATTGAAAGGCTGTCTTCACAGACCATCGGTCTCAGGATCACTCCTTCCAGGTTGCAGTAACTCTGCGACATCGCTGTTTCCTTCAGAGCACTCAACGGTATTTGAAATCATTTATTTTCTCTGCCTCTGGTGTTGGCTTTCGGTTATCACTTATAGAAAACTGGTTGCAAAATTGGACCAGCGATTCCCCTTTTTGTACCCATAACCCTTGCAATGTGGATTTGCATCTCTTCCCCAAAGAGGTAGAGATGAGTCCCTCACCCCTTAAATCCAGAGTGACCTGTAACTTGATGTAGCTATTAGAATATGCAAGTGATGGTGGGTTGGTTCTGGGCATAGGGTCTAGGACTTTCTGGTTCCTCTCTTAAGACTCTAGCTTTACCAGGATCAAAATCTCTGGCTAGCCAGATGTGATGGCGCACATCTGTTATCCCAATACTTGAGAGGCTGAGATAGGAGGATCACAGGTTTGAGACCAGCCAAAGCAATTTAGCAAGACTCTTAGCAACCTAGTGAGACCCTGTTTCAAAACAAAAAATTAAAAAGGGCTGGGGGTGTAGCTCAAAGGTAGAATGCCCCTGGGTTTAATCCCCAGTACCATAGATAGATAGATGATAGATAGATAGATAGATAGATAGATAGACAGACGATAGATAGATAGATGATAGATAATGATGATGATAGATGATAGATAGATAGATGATAGATGATAGATAGATAGATAGATAGATAGATAGATAGATATGAGGTTGAAAGACCACATAGAAGAAAGTCCAGCGGTTGGAAATAAGGACATCTTGGACCAATGAACAGACAAGCAATCCCGAAACACAAAGAGAGTCCAGCCAAGACTCGCTGAGCTGCTACCCTACCTGCAGCTGACTGCAGGTTTGTGACTGAGCCCAGCAAAAGCAGCAGCCACCCAGGTGCCCACGAGCTCATGAGCCAAAATAAACGCCTCCTGTTCTAGATAGCTTTGGCTTATTGTTGATGATAAATCACAGAATTCATGTATCAGCAGATAACAGGTTCGCCACTCTCCTCCAAGACCCTAGAGCGCGGTGCTTGGCATAGAGAAAAGAAAATATTCTGATAAAAATAGAGTGGGCAGCTTGGCAGAGGAATGAGAAAAGCAACGAAGAAATAACTCCTTTATACATTAGCCCAATTACATTTTCCCAACTTGGTCTAGAACTAACTTAAACAATATAATAAGTTTGCTCATGCAATTAATTCAGTTCTTCTGGGCATCCACACCAATTACTGGAAAAGACAAAACCAACATTAGAATAGACATCACTACTAAATAAAAGGTATTCAAATATTTATATCTCCTCTCTCCCTCTCCGCAGTCTATAAATACACCAGTCCAGACAGGCTTTATTGGTGTGAGCTGAAGCAACTGCAGCTACGAGACGACTTGTTTTCCTCTCCCCTTCGAGAGCCGCGGCTGGCTCAGACAGAATGAAGATTTCCCTGTTTTGTTTCTGCCTAATCGCTTATTGTCATGCCAAAGGGAAGGGAATAAATCGTGGAAACTTTGACCAAATCAGTTTAGGTTTTTTTCCATTATCACAGCAGGAGAGGCAAAAATGGGGTTTCCAGTTTTTAAGGCTAATCTTTCTTAAAGTGTGCACAATAACTAGCTAAGTCTAAATAATGTTGAGAACATTTGAAAATTTTTTTTTAAAAAAAAGGATTCGGGGCTGCACTGAATTGTGCTTTTATATCACAAAGTCTGTCGCCAGCCCTCATTTTCTCTCTACAGTTGCAAAGGAAGTGAATCCTCTGCAGATCCTGATGCATGTGTCGGCTGGTTCAGAGAAATGCCCAGCTTTGAGGTTTCAGAAGTGGAGTTATTGCTTAAAGATGCTTTGTAAATGAGTATTATACATGGACCCCCTATCGGAAGGCAACTCCTTCCTGCACTATAGAACATCTCATTACGTGGCAAAAAGTCTCCTTTTTTTGTTATCAGTACAGAAAACAGTGAATGGTATTACTGTGAATCTCAGAAAGGCTACAAATAAAAACGATTTCTTTTTTGTCTTCAATATATAATTACACAAATAAGTTTTAAATATAATCATAATAAAGACTGTTGTGTAGATGGCAGTGTTTAATTCATTTTATATTTTGTATAGTTATTTCAGGGTTTTTTTGTTGTTGTTTTTTTAAAGCCAGCAGTTCTTTAGCCTAATTATTAGCATTATTTTGTCCTCTGCATCAGTAGTTTTTGTGCATGCTTTTTGGGATCTGTGTTAAAAATCTGCATCGCTAGCCGGGCGTGGTGGCGCACACTTGTAATCCCAGTACTTTGGGAGACGGAGACTGGAGGATCCGGGTTCGCGGCCAGCCTCAGCTCTCTCTCTCTCTCTCTCTCCCTGTCTCTCTCTCTCTCTCTCTCTCTCTCTCTCTCTCTACTTAGTGAGGCCCTCCGCAACGTCGTGAGACCTGGTTTCAAAATAAAGTATAAAAAATAGGGCCGGGGGTGTAGCGCGGAGGTAGAACGCCCCTGGGTTCAATCCCCGGTACCGCAAAAAAAAAAAAAAAAAATCTGCATCGCTAACATGGCAGCTCGAACTTAAACTTGTTATTCAAATAAATATTTAATTAAAAATAATAAAGATGCCTTGTTGGGTTCACACAAAATATAAAAGAACTTAGGCAAGATAATTATCTGCTTTGAATGCAATTATTATTTTAGCTAATTTAAATTCATAAGCACCATTGATTTGGTTAAAATATTGTACTTTTAAATATAATTGGATAGTTGTACCAAAGGGAGTTTGGTATTTTTGTGCCAACAACATTCACATGTCTATCTCAGTGCCATCGATTTATTTATTCCCTTCTTTATACCCTCCCTCCATGGATTCGCCCCTCCCCTTCTTTCTATGGGTCTCCTCTGTACTTTTCCTTCTCCTCCTCCTTCTCCTTCCATCTCTCTCTCTCTTTCCCCTTCTTGCTCCATTCTTTCCTACTTCTGTCCCCTTCCTTCTCTCTTGCTTTCTCTTTCTTTCTTTTTCTTCTCTCTCCCTCTTTCTCTCCTTCTCCCTCCTTTACTTTCATCTACTCTCTCTCTTTTCCTCTTCCTCTCTCTCTCCTCCCTTTCTCCTTTACCCCACTCAGCCCCCCTCAAAGAGAGGTAAGAAAGGATATTCAGAAATTATAACCTGACTCACAAGGTATAAATATCACTGTGAACTATAACCCAGTGTAGTCATAAATGCTGTGACGTATGTACACTTCTTCATAATGATTGACAAAGATCCTTTGTCAGCCCCAGTCCCTCAGTACCCCTCGGGAAGAGAGGGTAAGAAAGGATATTCCTTCTTTACCACATTCACTTGGATAATTCAAAGCATAAGCTCAGAATGTCTAGTTTTTTTTTCTTAAGCTCGATGTAATATATGACACATAGAAGTTTTGGTGCGGCCAAAGCTGCTCCAGTTTTAACTTTTCAAGTGCAGATTGAATTATCCCTTCTATTTCTTAAAAGTCAAGAAAAAAATTCTTCTTTGGACTTTTTTTTCCCCAATTAATCCACTTTCACATTTTAGGTATTTAATAGTTTCAGACTAATTAAAAATAGGACGCTGTGCATATTTTTGATGTTCTACTTCGGAAACACATCACAACTTATCTTTGTTACTTGTATGAAATTCCAATTGGACAATGAATATTGTCGTTTGATCAATTTGTGATATACAGATTTTACTTGTTTTCATTGACATTGCTGAAGACAAGTGTTTTAACTAAATTGGCATACGAGTTCAATTTGACTTCAGTTTCGATTTTATCAGTTGATGGATTCTCTCATTTAATAGCTGTTACATTTTTCTGTAGAACTAACCTCTGAATTTAAAGCCAGCTTTGTCATTGGCAATCCAAAATTAATTGACTTTTCTAATAAGAGAATGAGGAAAAGCAAAACTCAGAAACTTTGTTAAAGTAGGTTTTAAATCAAAATGATTGGATCTGAAGAAATTATAACCTGACTCACCAGGTATAAATATCACTGTGAACTATAACCCAGTGTGGTCATAAATGCTGTGACGTATGTACACTTCTTCATAATGATTGACAAAGTTTGTTTTTGGTCTTTCCTAAGGTAATTTGACAGTATGTTTTGTAATAGCTGTAGAAACATTAAAAATCTTGGTCATTTATGATAAGGAACTCAATTAGTTGGTCCAAAAACAGTTAGAAAAATACCTTGGGATGCTGCCATTCATGGGGATGTCTTTATCGTCATAAAACAATGAAGCAAACATAAATGTTCAGCAACAGAATGACCAAGTAAATCCCTGTAACACAAAATTGATGGGATTGTGTATACACGTGAAAAATAAAAATTATGATGATTATGTAAGAACATAAAACATCCCAGTAATAAAATGTTCTGCTATCAGTGTGATCAGTAAATTACTATGAGAATCATAAAACTATCATTTTTTCTAGTATGTGCTTTGGCTGTCTTAGAGTTATTCTTTTCTTTCATAGTCTCCTTACCTATTTATTTTCCTCTAGGTAATTTGGCAATAGGATTTCTTTCTTCCTTAGTATGCCATGACTCTTACATGAAAGACCCAATATTTTGTTTTTAAATGAATACATTGAATTGTGTGACTTTCAGATTAAAAAGAAAAAAGAATAAAGGTAAGAATCAACTTGAAGTATTTGATGAGCCATTTAAAATTTTTTTTCATAGATTGTTCATTTACGGTTGAAATGCCATATACATCAACATTTATTTATTTATGTGATACTGGATATTGAATGCAGGGGCATTCTACCTCTGAGCTACACCCCCTAGCCCTTTTTTATTTTTTTATTTTGAAACAGGGTTTCACTAGATTGCTGAGAGTTCTGTTATGTTGCTGAGACTAGCCTCGAACCTACAATCCTCCTGTCTCACCCTCCCAAGTACTAGGATTACAGGCGTGCACCACCACGCCCAGTGGAATATTTATTTATAAGTCAGGAAAGTCCAGCTAAAATAGATGGAACTATGAAAAGAAGAGCTCAGTTCATGTAGCAAAAAAGTCTCAGAGATGAGACTTTATCCAGCAACTCAAATAATACTACAAATTATAATTCTCTTTACTTCTCTGTTTTGCTTTTTAAATACTGACTACATCCTAAAGTGTAGACCTATTTAGAAATCACAGAGCTAGGTGTGGTGGTGCATGCCTGTAATCCCATTACTTGGGAGGCTGAGACAGGAAGATTGCAGGTTTGAAGCAAGCCTCAGCAATTTAGAGATACCCTTGGCAATTTAGTGAGACCCTGTTTCAAAATAAAAAAATAAAATAGGGCTTTAAACATGGAGTTAAAGAGCAATATTTTACGCCATGGGAAAATGTTCTCAATATATCAAGCAAAAGAGTAAGTTAATAAATAACATATACATCTGATGTTGTGCAATGATAAATAAAAATGGTGAAAGCATAGGTATCAAATTTTAGTAGTAATTATTCCTAGGTAATAGCATAATGGGTAAATCTTTATTTGTATTTTGTAGCAATTTCCAGTACCTAGAATAAACATGTGTTGGTTGTAACTTAGGTAAACTAAAATTGGGGTCTATTATAGTATTGGAGAGTTAAGTAATGAAATGTTATAGAGAATCTACAACATATAATCTATTTGAAGATTCACATAATCCATCTATTTAACCATTCAACCATTTATTCATTCAACAAATAATTACTAATGTTATTATACCACACTCACTGTCTTGGGCAATGGGAATAAAATTATAAGCAAAACGGACTCCGGCCCTGCCCTCAGGGAGCTTAGTGGGGAAGAGGGAAAAATAATCCAAGAATCAAATCAACAAATATCAAATTTCCATCTGTGATAAGTGCCCGGTACTATGAATGTGGCAATAATTATATTAAAATGTTGATTATGATAAAATCAAAATACATAGTGGTTGTGTGTGTGTGTGTGTGCATTATGTATTGTGTGTTGGTTACTAGGGCTGACATCACAAAATTAATTCTCTAAAACTTGGGGAATGAGATTCCCAGAAAAAAAAAAAAGTCTAGACATGCCTGAAAGTGTTGAAACTCTTCCAAAGAAATACAGAACCAAACCCAACCGTCGCAAATGAATCCTGGGCCACTGGCTGAACCGCTCAATGGCGTGTCTGCAGACGGCTAGAGTTTTCCACTGGCTCCTATCGTTCATGCGTTTCCCCTAGCATCTGAAAGATAAATCTGACAAGCTCTGGGTAAACACGGGCCGAGACGCTGTGGTTTCTGGGTCTGGAGAGGCGACATGACTTATTTTTTGTTACCGTCCAGTCTCTTTGTAAGCAGCCTGTGCGGAGCTTCTGGATAGATCAACCCGTCAGGCTGGAGGCTCGGTGATAACTCAGACCAGGGTGGAGTTGAAGCCGCTGCTCAGACGATGGGTACACTGCAGCCAGACATAGACTCCTCGCACACTACAACAAAAGAGAGAGGAGGAACTGGGGTCAGAGCTCTGGCATGATGAATCAGACCGCACAGCCGCAGGCTTGCCCACTAACTTCAGCCAATTATATTATTTCTCTCTAGATGACAGACAATGGTCAAGGATGCTTCTTTTGGATGTGTTAGAAATAAGGCTGCAAGCCAGGCGTGGTGGCACACGCTTGCAATCCCAGTACTTAGGAGCTGAGACAGGAGGATAGCAGGTTCGAGGACAGCCTCAGCAACTTAGTGAGGTTTTCAGCAACCTAGTGAGACCCTGTTTCCAAATAAGAAATAACATCTGGCTGGGGGTGTAGCTTGAAGGTAGAATGCCTTTGGGTTCAATTTCCAGGACCAAAAAAAAAAAAAAAAAGAAATAAGATTGTTGAGAAAGGTTCATATGTAATTAGCAGCTCTTCCATGCCAGACCCTCTCCCCCAGAGACACCACGAGATCATTCATCTGTGTGGTCTTAATCCAAGAAGTATGTGAGAATTTATTATGCAATGAAAGAAAACTAATATACCGCCCATGCATCTTTCTGTTTTCTTAATTCAGTTAAGTGAATTATGTCTCCCTCCACGGCCACAGCTATAATCATGATGTGTCCAAAGACTACAGATTTGAATACAGCATAAATTGAAAACACATAACCAGTCATCTATCTTTAAAAATTAAAAACCGAGAGCCAGGCGTGGTGGCGCACACTGTAATCCCAGTACTTGGGAGGCTGAGGCAGGAGGATCGCAGGTTCGAGACCAGTGTATTAGTCGGGGTTCACTAGAGTAACGGAACTCACAGAATGTGTCTATGGTAAAAGGCGATCTATCAAATCAGTTCACAGTCTGAAGCAGTGTCGTCCCCAAGTGGCTGCCTGCACGTGGAGAGCCAGAGGAGACCAGCAGCTGGTCAAGCGGTCCAAGAGCTGGAGTCTCAGAATCCCTGAGACCGCTAATGCAGTCCCAGTCCAAGATGGAAAGGTGGGGAAACTCTCCGGAGAAACGATGGTGAAAGTCCGGTTTGAAGAGCTGAAGGGTGATATTTCAGATGCGAGCAGACGCGCCTTCTTCAGGAAGAGCCAGGCATCCTTCATGGGGTTTTCTCCTTCTTTTATCCAGGTCCTGTGCCTATCAGAACGGTGCTGCCCACATTCAGGGCAGGACTCCCCTTCAATCTGCCCTTACATAAACCAATCATCGCATCAACACACCCAAAGTCACACCATCTTAGGTGCTTCATGATCCAGGCCAGTCGACCATCCAGACTGACCATCACATCCAGCCTCAGCGACTTAGAGAGACCCTGTTTTAAAAATAAAAAAATAAAAGCTGGGCATGGTGGTGCACACTTGTAATGCCAGTACCTGGGAGGCTGAGACAGGAGGATCTCAGGTTCGCGGCCAGCCTCAGCTACTTAGTGAGGCCCTCCGCAACTTAGTGAGACCCTATTTCAAAATGAAGAATAAAATAGGGCTGGGGGTGCTGCTCAGAGGTAGAATGCCCCTGGGTTCAATCCCCAGTAACAATTTTGTTTTAAGTTAAAGGCCAGGGCGAAGGTTGTCGCTCAGTGGTAGGACACTTGCCCAGCACATGGGAGGCCCTTGGACTGGTCCCACTGCCAAAAAGAAAGACCAATGTTCAAACTGAGACGATTTTCTTGAGGTGAACGTCAAAACTAAAGACTAGAACTATTACAGCAGTTAGCTTCTACAACTTAGAATAACAATAATATTAAAGATAATTCATATTTATCGATTGCTTAGTCTTTGCAAACAATGAATATCATACTTTGTTCTTGACTACATTTTCCCTTCACAACCTTCCCAATAATTGTATAAATTGGGAGGTAATGTATAGCCCATAATATGTTCATGAGAAAACTGAAGTTTAGAAAAAAGCTAAGTCTTGTGCTTAGAGATGTCGCACGCTAAGTGGCAGAGACCAGATCTATCCCCCACTCACGTGGCCTGCTCGCTCCATTTTTTATATACTTTTATTGGTGTGATAGTTGGTCTGGTTTGTCAACTTGACCCTCTTAATATCATGTGATTTTGGTTGTGTAACAGCAGATTGAACCAGAAGTCCTGCCCTAAATGTGGGTAGCAGGGTTCTGATAGGTGCAGGACTTAGATAAAAGAAGGAGAAAGCCGCGTAGAGGGAGCCGCGACTCTTCCTGAAGAAAACGTATCTGCTCTCATCTGAGATCGTCAGTCTCCAGCCTTCGAGCTGAAGCTTCACCATCGTTTCTCCAAAGAGCTTCCTTATCTTCACATCTTGGACTGGACTGAATTGGTGGTTGCTTCAATCCTAAGGCTCCAGCTCTTAGACCGCCCGACCAGCTACTGATTCCTCTGATTCTTCACGTGCAGTCGAAACTCAGGACTACATTGTGAGCTGATCTAATAAATCCTTTTTTTTCCCTCCCTTTCTTCATTCTGTGAATTCTGTTGATCTAGTGAACCCTGACCAATAGAATTGGTGCATTGTAGTCGCACATCATAATGTCTTTCAGAGTGATAGGGACATACAGGCACACAGCACATGGTGAGCTTCCCCCCGGCTCCCGCCCCACTCCCTCCCCTTCCCCACACATGATATTCAGATCGGCGTTGGTAATTTCACATATGTACAGAACATCAATAGAAGTGTTACCTCCATTACTCACCGCCTCCCTTAGACCCCCTCCATCGCTCCACTGGGGTTTCTCCTTTATCTAAAGTCCCTCTTCTCTCCCGTTTACTCCCTAGGAGAGAAAACATAAAACCCTTCTCCTATGAAATGCTGATGTTGTCACTGACCCCTCTAACCAGTCTCTTAACCCTGCAAAACAAACACATCATCCCGGCAAATGCCTCTCACCTGACTTGACAACAGATGTCGACAATTCTTTAATTTTTTTTCTCCACGTGGAGAATCCACATCTCTGGTTTCCTGAAATGATTCTGCTTATGTTATTACTCTGCAGTATGTTTACTTAGTTCCTGTTATTAGAGAGAGAGAGAGAGAGAGAGAGAGAGAGAGAGAGGAGAGAGAGAGAGAGGAGACACAGAACTCCCACAGCTGTGGTGGGAATTTGCAAATGGCCGACTGTTTTTGCTTTCCTGGGCTCCAGCCATTCTGCTACTCAGCTCAGGCACACCGTGTGTGTGTGTGTGTGTGTGTGTGTGTGTGTGTGTGTGTGTGTGTTAGGGGGGATTAAACCCAGGGCATTCTATCTCTGAACCCCCAGCCCTTTTTAATTTTTTACTTTGACATAGGGTCTCACTAAATTACAGAGGGACTTACTAAGTTGCTGAGGCTGTCCTCGAACCTGCAATCCTCCTGTCTCAGCCTCCCCAGTACTTCAATGACAGGCATGTGCCACCCCACCAGGCTTTCGAGCATGCTATCTTGACTCCCCACTTTCCCTGCAGGGCAGAGTCGGGCTCTGTATCACAGTCCAACGTCAATTCAGCAGGTCTAATTTCCCCACGTTGACAAGGGCCCGATAGATCTGATGACCTTTGGTTGGGATGCGGTTTGCAAGTATGATTAAATTATTCTTCATGGCTGAGCGGATACCTACAGCTGATCTATCTGCCTCCAGAGGCAGCAGAAAAACCTGCCGCCGCTTCACCCTGCCGCGCACTGCAGATCTTCGGTGGGCAGATTACAGAGTGCCCTCCTCGGGTTTGAGAAGGTGACCCTGTAGGTGATAGTTTTTTTGGTTCAAATCTGTTTTAGCTGAGACTATTTTTTTTTCTCCACACCGATTAACTGTATCTATATGACTAGACCCCGTCAAGTTTCTTGGACTACATATTTACATATTTCTGGAAAAGTAAGAAAAGTACCACTGTGTGTGTGTGTGTGTGTGTGTGTGTGTGTGTGTGTGTGTGTATGTGTAGATTCATGTACTTTTAGTTTATTTCTTTTATGGATATGGTTTTATAAACAATTATATGAAGGCTGGACACTCAACTTAAATTTCAACTTTCAGCTAGGCTTGGTGGCACACACTTGTAATCCCAGTACTTGGGAGGCTGAGACAGGAGGATCGCAGGTTCGTGGCCAGTCTCAGCAACTTAGTGAGGACTTCTGCAACTTAGTGAGACCCTGTTTCAAAATAAAAGCAAAATATGGCTGTGGGGGTGTAGCTTAGAGGTAGAATGCCCCTGGGTTCAATCTCCAGTACCACAAAAAGGAAAAAAAAAGAAAACCTCAACTTTGACTCAACAAATCATAAGCATTTCGCCTAGGTATAATTTTTCCAATAATTTTTATAACCAACACATGATTTTTATATAACTAATCTTCTGTTGTTGAACATCTAGAATACCACTTTTGAGCATTGTCTGTTATGTTTAAATGTTGTATGTACGTTAGCTTATTTATTCTCGACAATAGCATGTTATTTGAAATCTAGTGTTGGCAGCATATTTGAGCCTATTGTATGTCAGACACTGACCGATATCTAGGGATACAACAAATTCTGTCCTTACCAAACTTAACTTCATATGAGGAAACTGAGGCACAGATTAAGTAGGATCCCCAAGTGGCCACATCTGGTGTCTAGAACATAGTATGTGTTCAATAAACATTAAATTAATAAAATGGACTCAGAATTGATCCAGGGCTACCTCTCTCCACCACCCACGTTTTGATTTTTATCCTGTGGTAAAAAGAGATAAGAAAATCATAGTAAAATTATTTAAAGAAAAGATGAGGAATTAGAGTTTACTCTATGTGCTGCTAACTTCTGACTACACATTCCACTTTAATCTGTCACCGCACACAGGCGGTAAGTGTATTACTACATATGTCATCATAGACAAAAAGTCCAACTATGGGCTGCAGGACAGATTTGGATCATTGTCTGTTCTTAAAGAAAACTTGAGGGCTGGGGATATAGCTCAGCAGTAGAGTGCTTGCCTACCTACTATAGAGTGGTAGCATGCATGAGGCCCTGGGTTCAAACTCCAATACTTCCAAATAATCAATTCTTAATAATGTTTTATGGAAACATGTGAGTTCATTTGCTTACATATTGTCTGTAGCAGGTTTCATGCTATTTCAAATAACTGTGGCAGAAATTGTATGACCCACAAAGCCATATATATTTAGTATCTAGTCCTTTACAAAGAATGTCTCTTTACCACTGCAAGAATTCCTTAAAATAATCCTAATGATCCTAGGATATAGATGCTATTATCATCCCTATTTATGGCGTCAAAAATCTTGCAAGTAACTGATGAAAGAGAGCGTGTTGGAGACAACATATGCTTCAATGTAAAGTAATTTTGTTAATTATTTTACTGACGCCTCCCCCACAGGAATGCCTTCAGGGACATGGGAGTGACTAAGGTCATGGTCCACTGGATAGGATACGCCCTGGCCATGGGCGCTGCTACAGTTCTGACCATGGGCAGGTTCTCTGCCCCATCCCCTTCATGTGGATTTAAAACTGTGCACTGAAAATCATGAATTTCATTCAACTCTATTTCTTTTTTTAATATGCTTTTACTGGTGCATTGCAATTACACATCATAATGAAGTTCAGAGTAATAGGGACATCCAGGCACCCAGGACTTGGGGAGCTTCCCCACGGCTCCCACCCCTCTCACTCCCCTTCCTCGTACATGATATTGAGTTGGTACTGATAATTTCATATATGTACATAGCGTCAAAGGAAGCATTATCTTCATCAAACCAACTCTGTTTCTTTGCTAGTGGTCCTGACATCTACAGCTTGTGATATATGACCCCTTCAAAATTATGATCTAATCCTCAATCAAAAAGAAAATCCAGAAGTTTGTTTAGAGCAGAACAATTTTCTGCTCTAAAATTTTCGACTATAAATTAGACATTTTCTTTGCCCTTAAAGGTGGTATAGCAACTTGTGCATAGCCCCAAAATACAAAATGCTTCCGCCTTTATTTTCTCTTTGGAAATTAGAATTTTGCAACTGGAAGTATTGAGGTTTTATGTCTATATTCTCTTTTATGGTGCCTGAATGTCTTCCTTGAAATCTATACAAACTGGCAAACAAAACTGTCTTCTGTATTTATTATTAAATAAATAAGGCTTTTACAACTCAGTTCTAGCCCAGAGCTTCCATTTAGATATGTAACCCTAAGCCGGGCGTGGTGGCGCACACTTGTCATCCCAGTACTTGGGAGGCAGAGACTGGAGGATCCAGGTTCACGGCCAGCCTCAGCTACTCAGTGAGGCCCTCAGCAACTTAGTGAGACCCTGTTTCAAAATAAAAGAATAGAAAATAGGGCTGGGGGTGTAGCTCAGAGGTAAAATGCCCCGGGGTTCAATCCCCAATACTGCAAAAATAAATAAATAAATAAATAAATAAATAAATAAAATAGATATGTAAGCCCAGCATTTCCACGTGGCATACACACACACACACACACACACACACACACACATATATATATATTTAATTTTGACTCAAGTTTTAAATATAGGCTTTGAGTCACAAAAAAACATAACTGCAGACAGATTCAGTTTGAGGGTCACCAGGTTTTTATCAAGACAATAGGCTAAGCTGCATTTCAACATAGTCTAGAGCTGTATTGCTAAATCCATAGTCTCCAAATGTGGAGTGCAGAGCAAGAGGTATGTAAATGCTCACTACTTATAACAATAATGTCCATAACTAAGAGTTTAACTTTAGTAACATTCAATAATGCAGAGAGACACCGACATCCTCACTGGATCCATAATGAGAGGGCTGCCTCCCCCATGACTCACGAAGGATCCTAAGAGAGACTGCAGGTCCTGGATATGTGGATGAGGTGCCCGGGTGGCTAGACTCAGAATGTAATTTCCTGAAAATCATGGATGCCCAGTTGAGTGAGTTTATGGACAATATTTTATAGTCTTAATTAAACTAACTTCCCCTCAAATGGGCAAGTGGCTTAAAAAATATTCCTGCAAATAGACTATAAACTGGAGATAACGCTAAGGATGTGAACACACAAGCAGAAAAAGTCAATGGATGGTGTGGCTTGTATCCAACTCTCACCATTGCTTGCTCTGTGCTGTAATAAGGTGAAAAGAATAATGCTATAAAAGGATCGAGTAGTCAGCCAAAATTTTTCTAAATTAGTAAGAATATTATTGAAATGTCATGCTTTAAAATATTAGCCAATAGGAGGAGTAGATGTGTCTAAACATATAAAATCAGAATGCATGCTTACAATTAGAGGGGAGGAATAAAACATTAAGAAATAATGTTATTGCAGCTGTTGCTGCTGGCCTACAGAACCCACTTTGAGCACACTAGCTTAGAATTTAGGTCTAAACACAGCGGTGCAGTTTTGAGCACGCCATGGACGGGCGTGATTCTCCTGTGATGAATGAAAGGCAAAATGGGCACCGAGCAGAATAAATTTTAAAATGAAAGCTGTGCCTAAGTATGTTGAAGGCAACCTGAGAAAAACGACACACCTACAAGAATGACATATATTCATGCCGGGCGTGGTGGCGCACGCTTGTAATCCCAGTACTTGGGAGGCTGAGACCGGAGGATCCGGGTTCGCGGCCAGCCTCAGCTACTTAGTGAGGCCCTCCACAACTTTGTGAGACCCTGTTTCAAAATAAAGGATAAAAAGTAGGGCCGGGGGTATAGCTCGGAGGTAAAATGCCCCTGGGTTCAATCCCCGGTACCACACACACACAAAAAAAGAATGACATGTACTCTACAAATACTCATAGGAAACTATTGGGTTTCCCTTTAAACATGCATGCTGCATCCATATTCTTGTTCTCTTGAGCCCCACCCTCTTTGACCAGCCTTACCTTCCGCTTTGCACATTTATCATAGGCTGAGATCATTATAGCCTCTCCTCTTAAGCACATTCTAGCCCTCTGCCTTTGGTATGACAGTTCCCCTCTGAAAACTCTGCTCATCTTATTCTTCAACTATACTTCTCATAATATTCCTCGAGGCTATAATACAACTTTTCTTTCTGCAAAAGAACTATCATTTTTCTCTAATTCCCTCTATGCTAAGAATATCAGTGTCCCACAAAAGGTGTTTTAATTATTCATCGATAGCTGCAACAGCAGTGTCTCTGCTCTGCATTTTCCTAGCTCAGAGTAGACTCATAGGCTCCATCATTTCTTAAGTGATGATTTGAGCTCCCATGCCCAGCACCATCCTGTATTTCCAGGGATCCTTTTTGACCATACGGCTTTCTTTGTATGAGGCACCTTGCATGGGTTGATGACTGCTTCTGGATCAACCAGTCAGATGCTTCCTACAAATAGGCATCTTCCTTTAAACAAAGAATGAGATGCCGGACTGAAAGAAGCAGGTCTTAAGAACATATCAGCCTCCTTGACGGAGGTCTTCTTTGGTTTGCTGGCTCAGCACCTACTTGGTAGCAGTCTCCATATTTGCTCCACCTGTTCCTCTTAGGATCCTCTGGGAACAATTTCCTCTGGCTTCCCCTTCTCTCCTGGTTTTCTAGAACCTCCTGCCTCATACTCATTGAAATCTCCACACCATAAAACCCATTACTTTCTCTACCTTTGCCCCCATCAATCATGGAGCCCATCAATAGCTCATTGAAATAGGACTTTAAACTTTGGAAAATATTAATTTCCTCTTCTTCAGTATAAGGAAATTCAGATCTTCAATCTAATCTCCATTCCCTATGAAGGAAGGAATGACTTGACCTTCAGGGAAGGTCACCTTCATTGTTACACCTCCCAGACTGAACATCTCCTATGTAGAAAATAAAGGGAAACTAAAATAATTCAGTTAATGGCCTGTATGCTGATATAGTTATAGGATATTAACAAATGCAAACATTACTTTTATTTATTTATTTATTTATTTTTGCGGTACCAGGGATTGAACCCAGGGGCGTTCTACCTCTGAGCTACACCCCCGGCCCTATTTTTTATCCTTTATTTTGAAACCGGGTCTCACGAAGTTGCGGAGGGCCTCACTAAGTAGCTGAGGCTGGCCGCGAACCTGGATCCTCCGATCTCCACCTCCCAAGTACTGGGATTACAAGCATGCACCACCACTCCCGGCAAACATTACTTTTATTAATAGGATTGATTACAAGGCTTCCCTGGCTGGCACGTTATCCTGTACAACATTGACTATGCTACAGGTGACAGGTCTTCCCATTTTTATTAGACCCTCTGTAAAGATAAAAACCACGTCATGGTCACCTTGCAAGAATCGGGACAGACACCCACCCAATGTTGGTTCCGAGGTCAAGGCTGATAACACTACGTATCATCAAGAGGGCACTGAAAAGCCCAGCGTGGTGGCGCATGCCTGTAATCCTAGTACTTGGGAGGCTGAGACAGGAAGATCAAAGGTTTGAGGACAGCCTCAGCAGGTAGTGAGACTCTCATCAGCCTAGTGAGACCCTGTTTCAAAATGAAGAAATAAAAATCAATCTGGGGGTATAGCTTGGAGATAGAATGCTCCTGGGTTCAATCCCCAATACCACACACAGGCACACAAAAGAGTGTAGGGAAAGATTTATTATTTACCTAATCAAGGCTTCTGAGAGGGCAAATCAGTCCTCTCAAACAGGTCATAAAAGGTCTGATAGAACAGGAGAAGGCAACAGGCCTGGGGTTCTCCTGTGGCCAGGGTACCGCCACAGTGAGTATGCCTACCAGTGGAGTTTGCCTGGTTGGACCGTCCCTCTGGTGCAAAGGAGCGCACACCCAGGATTTCTTGAGTTTTCACAGATATAGGTTCCAGGGAAGCAGAGGAGTGAGGCTTAGCACCCGCTAGCAGTCAGACATCAAACCAACAGAGTCAGAATTCTCATTATGAACTACTTTTGACATTTCTTCGTAGCTACCGTTTTACTTACCACCGTGCTAAATTCCTTGCGGTTCACTCTGAAATACTTTCAGATTGACTGAATTGCAAATCTTATTTTCTGTCTCACATTGGGAGAAAACTCTGAAAGGATAAGATCTTTGTCAGAGCCTCAAAGTCCATGACCCCATCACAAGCGGGAAGCTCTTGGAAAGCAGAGTTGACCCCGTGGAGTCCGTCGAGCTTGCGCTGCTAGAGTTGCAAGCTTTCCCTCGGTCGTCAGAAATATGCCTCCTTCCGTTATCAGCCTTGCTTCTCTGCTCCAAAGGGAGGTCCAGTTCCATCTAGCCATTGTCTTGGGAGTTTTACCTCTTTGGGCAATAAATACAGTTAGGTCAGCAGTGCACTTGCTGTTGCATTATCTGACCTCATCCCTCATGCTCCGCATGATCCATGCTCTCAGTCCCACACTTTCCCTTTACTTCCCCATCAGCACCCTCTGGATCATCCTTACTGATGCTTACTATCCTGTAGGTTAGGAAGAAGAAAGAAGAAAATCCATCAAATCTGTTCCCTCCCAATAGAAAAATACACATTTTATATTTCCTCAATCTTGTCTTGATATATTACAGGCAGTATCAGCTATCCACGAGGTCCTTAGAAATTTGACCAGTTTCATAACATACATTAACATGTTTCTGGCCATCCATAGAGAGTAGAGGGATTTTAGAATGTTATGTAAGTACTTATTGCTATTATATTTTCATATACACATATAGCTTCATAAAAATAGTTTATTTATGTGTACATAGTTGTGCACATACGTACTTGTTATGTGTTGGATTTTTGTAATACACCCGAAGCAATGTGGGGTAGAGTCATGCCCTAACTCTTAAATGTGACCTTTATTCACGTAAATACATCTGGTGGTTATTTTTATCTTTCAACCCTGAAAGCTGAAGTTAATTGTATTTGGCCATGAGCAAAATAACAGAAATAAGAACCTAAAATTTCCAACCAAATAAACACCGGGATAATTACATTATTACCTCTAATACTCCCTGAAAGTTCATCTGGCAGTCACAACCTCTCTGAGAGGGTTGGGCAACCTTTTAAATAGCTGGCACCTTACCATCAAAAGAAATGTACTTGGTATATTCCCCAAGGTGTACCTGAGGTTCAGATGTTTTCAGCCAATAGATTCGGGGAGGAAAAAATGAATAGTAGTAAAGCAATATTCTGGCTCTTTCATTACAACAAAAGGTATTAGAGAAAAATTAACTGGATGGGGGGGTGGCTAAACGGTCTTTGGCTTCGAGTCCTCTAATTATAATTGAATCAGAGAATAAACTCTTTGTAATTTTAATTGTTTAAATCAGGAACTATCTTTGACTTTTTTTCATGAGTTTGCCAATGGAATTTTAGTCTATCAGAAAACCCATTCATATACAAAAAATTGATCCAACCCTGGTGGCTTCTCTTACCCTTGTTAGCAAGCAATTTGGCTCTGAAGTTTTGAAACTCATTCTTTAATGGAAAAAGCAAATACACCCGTTGTTCCTCATTGAAACTGTCTGCTTTTAACCAAACCAATGATTGACATATTTCATCTTCTCAAATTCAAGAAAAACGGTTTCCTAATGTCTAAAAATTGGTACTAAATAATACATATGGCGTTAGCTCATTTGTTTATTCAAAGGTGACTATAGCACTGGCTAAGGATATAACTTTGCCCATTTCTAAGTACACCTCTGTATCAATATCTCTGTCTGTGGACAGTTCTAGGAATGGCTTCTAGCAGTTATCTCTGAGGAACGGGGTTAAAAGAGACTAATTCTACATTTTTCTCTGTGTTGTTCTGAGGAGCACATAATTATGTTTATCAGGTGTAACTTTAGTCTAAAAACTCAAGCATTCCAGACATCTTTTTTCAGAGCGTGCCCTGTGTCTGCAGGTAGGCACACCTAGTGTTGAAGCAGGAGTCCGAGAATGAGGCACTAATCTACACTTTTGCATTTCCTTTTCTTTGCCTTACGGCCTGTAGACACCCTTGCTCCCATCTGGACTTTCTGTACTTGTCCATAGAGCCCAGCTGCATTTCACCCTTCCTGTCCATAAGGCTTTTCTTGCCCTCTGGGTCCTTAAACCAAGTTATTTCTACTTCCGGGCACATGGGGGAGCATTCCCCAGGTCTTGCTCTGCTATAGATAGCAGGAAACTCTATGAAGTCAAACTTATCAGACATGCTATGAAGATCCACAACCAATAAGATAAGGTCAGGTGGAGAGAACTTTGAGGAAGTGTATTGAGGAAGTTTCATAATAGAAACTGACTGGCTTGGGGTTGCCACTTCACAGGGGACAGCCAAGCATGGCTTCTTGGGACAACTAGTGTCCAGGGAGCAGGTCTTACTTAGTCATCACAGCTGGACATAAGCTACTGGGAGAAATTAATCCCATTATTTGCTTTGACCATCTTTGTTAGGGTTCATTCAAGACTGTATATTCATAGGTAAAGACTCAACAGTCATAAGTAAAGAGTCTAAGAGCCTCAACTTGGGCCATGAGCTCCCTCCCCACTTGGTTAATAAAGATAGAAATGTTTTTATGTCGGACTTCACCAATAATTCTCCAAAAAGAAATTGGACACTAAGTTACTCCATAAAAAATGCAAGTGAGGAGTGGAAATGGTTACTAACCACCAGGAAACACAATGTCTTAAACGTTCTTAGCGCATGTTAAAGATATTCTACGATTTTACTTGCTAACCAATCTTAATATCTCAATAATATTTACAGCTAAGACTTCACTATCGCTCCATTTAGTACATTCTGTTTTGATGAGGAGAGGTGGGTTTCATATATTGAGGTGAGCTTATAAATAGTGAGGTATAAATAGTGAGGTTTCTTCTCTAAGAGTAGATTGATATCAAATTATTTCCTACCCTCTCCCCAATATTGCTTAAGCATGTTGGTAAGTAAAATTAAAGAGAATTAAAAATGAGACAGACATTTTTATCCATCCTGAGGAATTTTGACCCCAGCACTACCCGGATTTCCTCCACTGTTCTCTCTCAGTTGCTTCTTAGAAGGTGGGCAGAGTTGGAAAGATCTAGGTTTGACTTTTGTCTTTGTGAATCATTAACTGTATGGCTTTGACAATTTTTTTTTTAACTGGAGATTGAACCCAGGGACATTCTATCTCTAAGATACACCTCAGTTCTTTCTTTTATATTTTGAAACAGTGTCTTGCTAAGTTGTCGAAGCTGGCCTTGAACCTGCGATCCTCCTGTTTCAACCTCTGTACTGGGATTACAGGCATGCACCACCACACCCAGCTGGACTACTTATTAATAACACTAAAGCCCCCTTTCTCTTCTTTTAAGCAGCTAAACAGTACTCCAGCATTGGTTTGTATGAGAAAATAATGTCAGTTCTACAAGAAGAAGGCATTTAGTTGACAGCACATGCCCTGTTGTTAATTGCTAACACCATGTGCCCAAGCTAAACCTTTTCACCAACTTAGGACTCCTGCAAAAGGAAACTCAACACAGTGGGGTTTAGAACTATAGGGATGATCTAGACTCAACTCTCCCTTTGTCTCAATTGCCTTTCCTGACAGTAACGTTTGCGTGTGCCCTTCTATAAGCTAACTATAAATTATATGTGATTACATTATCATAAAACTGAATTTTCCAATTTCTATGATACTTAGATTTTAGTTTTATATCTGGTGATGAAAGGTGGGCAGAGCCTTAAGCAGATGTATCTGGCATTGAAGACATTCCAAGCAACCTTTGGTATCATGTAATCTGCCAGTTCCATGGATGACACTCACAGTCTCTGAATAGCATTTGTCCATGTCACTGAGAGACTTGGACCTTCTAAACATTTCCAACCACTACCTTTACCTAGCACAATCTCCTGTCCCAAAAGTTGTCATCTGGTTTACCTTCCAAAATAAACACACCATTTAAAAATTATCCAGCCCTTTGGAATTGGCAGTAAGTCTCATCACTGGAAAAGCTTTACAGGTAATGATATTGCTGGTGTGACACAGGGGTGCCTCTCCTGGTTTCAATGTTGTGCCCTGTAAAGGATCGGCCTGGAGTCTAGGGTAGTGCAGTTAGGGAGGAATTGAAACCAGAGAGGACTCACACCATCGGCTCTGGCTCTGTGATTTACATTCACATTAAATGTTCACTTGCATACTGCATACCCCAAGGCTCTGTACTCAATCCAGGGGTGGAAATCTGCATGTTTATGCAGTTCTGACTCTAGACATAGTGACGGTTATTTTTTTCCTAAGAACAGTCGAAAATCAAATCTTGTTTAAACAGTTTGTTTAAAGAGGGGTTGACTGCATTGCTTGATAGAAGTCTACAGAGAAAATCGCAAAGGGTAATGCAAACTTGGGGCAGGAGCTGATGTTGGTATCTGCACACTACTGTCTACTAATTGTTTTCAGTCTAAAATGCATGCGAATTAAATTATAAGTCAATGTACCTTCCGTCTTCTTGTCCTATAGAATAAAATAAGCTATCAACATAGATTGACAACAAAGTCTATTCCACGGCAAATACATTGAATACACATCTAGGCAGGAGAAAGTGTGAGAGGCAGTTACCATGATGTCCTGCCACCAGACGCGCACCAATATCCCATGTGGCTCCCAGATTTCTCCTTGAAGCCACATCCTCACAAGGTCCTCTGGAATCACATTGTGTTGTTTATTTGTGAGATGGATGTCTCTGTGATTTTCACAGACGATTGTGGGTTTGAAAGAACGTAGAGGATTCAAGCTTAGAAATCGAGTGGACACTTGGTCCAGGTTAGGTTTTGGTTTCATGTTTGCTTTCCTTTTAACAAAGCAACAAGGTCAGAGAAGTTGAATATGCTCTCCGCATGTGTCATCCACTAGCAGGGGCAGCGGTGAGGACCAGAGGAGCTGTTTCTGTGCTGGCAAAGAATAGCGTGTAAAATTGCCTGGACCGCTGCAGTTTTCCATCACTGGGAAGAATCAGCTGCTGTTTCAGTCAACACCCTCATAGCTGTGAAACATCACACACAAAACTTAGAGGAAGAAAGGTTTACTGGGGCTCTGGGTTTCAAAGGTTTCAGTCCCTCGGGCCAGCTCCGAAACATAAATGGCAGTGGCAGAGTGTGCCAAGGGATGCTGCTCTCAGATCATGGAGGCTGGAAGCAGAAAGAACAGGGAGAGGGGACGAGGGACATATCGAATCCCAAGGCCATGCCCCCAGTGACCTCCAGCCTCGCCTTACCTGCCTAGATTACCACCCAGTAAATCCACTCAAATTGTTCATCCACCGAGGGATTGATCCACTGATGGGATTAGAACCCTTGTGCTTCAATGATTTCACCTCACAACATGTTTGCATCACCAGTACCTGGGCTCTTCCAGGGGACGTTCTATCTCCAAACTCTCTCTCTCTCTCTCTCTCTCATACACACACACACACACACACACACACACATACACACATTGAATTTAGCAATCCTAAATTATAGTGTATATTTTGCCATTATGATCTAGGGATGGGGGATATATGGATTCCTTGCTTCCTTTACAACTGTTAAAAATAAATTGGGAGATCCTATAAGAACTGCAGTCTAAGACAGTAGATGTCTTCATTGATGCAAAATGACAGTTGCCCATCATCCCCCCAAAATGTGAATATGTGCTTGTGTATATGTATGTGTGTGAATGTTTTGTTTCATTGTAATCTTATGTGCTAATTCTTAAATTTATTATTATTAGCAAACGCATTGAGTCACTTCAACGACTCTAAGGCTTACTGCTGCTCATGTATTTGCAACTGATTTTCCTGAAGTTCAGAAAACAGGCCAGGCAGGGTGGTGCACACGTGAAATCCCAGTACTTGGGAGACTGAGACAGGAGGATCACAGGTTCAAGGCCAGCCTCAGCAACTTAGTGAGGCCCCATTTCAAAATAAAAAAAAATAAAAAGGGCTGGAGTGTAGCTCAGAGGTAGAATACTCTTGGGTTCAACCCCAGGGTAAAAAGAAGGAAGGAAGGAAGGAAGGAAGGAAGGAAGGAAGGAAGGAAGGAAGGAAG
>PVJS01027372.1:0-26287 GCA_004027185.1 Glis glis | reverse complement strand
GAAGCCAGGTGTGGTGGCACACACTTGTAATCCCAGTACTTGGGAGGCTGAGACAGGAGGATCGCAGGTTCGCAGCCAGCCTCAACGACTTAATGAGACACTCTGTGACTTAGTGAGACCCTCCGCAACTTAGTTTCAAAATAAAGAATAAAAAATAGGGCTGGAGGTGTAGCTCAGAGGTAGAATGCCCCTGGGTTCAATTCCCAGTACCGAAAAAAAAAAATACTAGAATACTGTCCTAAGGCCATGAAATGAAAAAACACATTGCATGTGGTATTGTTACTATTAAATTAATCTTTAAAATACCAGTTTTGTTTACAAAATCACATTGAATATACTGAATACAGAATTGAGAGTCTCTCTTGTAAAATAAAGAATAAGACTTTTTTGGGGAAGGAGGCAACAGGGTATTAAACCAGCTACTTAGTGAGGCCCTCCGCAACTTTGTGAGACCCGGTTACAAAATAAAGTATAAAAAATAGGGCTGGAGGTGTAGATCAGAGGTAAAATGCCCCTGGGTTCAATCCCCGGTACCACAAAAAAAAAATCATATTAACGTTGCATTTTTTCTCCATTATGAAAAGGAGAGACAACAGGTTTCAATGAGGATATATCTACTAAAAATGAGGCGTCTTAAATACTAGAATGTAATACTTATAAAATGTATTTTATGAACAATTTTCTTGGATTCTGATTAAAAACTAGAAAATATTATTTAAATATTATAAGTAGGGGCTGAAATAAGTTTTAGAAGAGATTTTTCAAGTACACATTTTGATTTCTTTTAGGTGAAACTCTTATACTTACTTTGACTTAAGATAAGTGCTACTGGCAGTTACTTTTTATAAGTTTAATGAACAAATAAATATCTATGAATCAGTATATGAATTAAAAAGAACTAATGATCCATGAATTCATCCCTTGGACTTTAAATTATAATCAATTTGTAATCAGCTTTCCTTTAAATTGATAAAGAAGAAAAACACTTATTCCATAGTATTTTTAGGCTCCACACACAGAGAATATACAGAAATTCCCTAGCATAGGACCCAGCAAATAGTAAATAGTCAACAATGTAAGTTGTCCTTCCCAGTTTCTTTAACTCAAATTACAATAGTAATACATTTTTTCCATAGTAGTCAGGGGGAATAAATACTGTAATTTTTATAAGCACCATCAAAATGTCTAAACCTAGTAGGATCTCAAACATTCTCCCATTCTTTTCTGACTTCCTATCATTTTACTTTCATATCAACAATATTTGCTGAGCATCTACTATGGTCACTAGGTCCTGAGCAATAGAGTAAATGAGACAAATCTAATCCCAGATCTCATAAAATTTATAATCTCAGCCTGAGGAAAAGAGAGATTAATCAATTAATTACAATCTAATTGTAAGGAGAGGTTAAGAAGAAGCCTTCATTATTGATGCAGCTGGCTTTTAAGTTCTACATAGTTTCTTTCACTTTTTTTTTTTTTTTTTTTTTGCAGTACCGGGGATTGAATGCAGGGGATTGAATGCAGGGGCGTTCTACCTCCGCGCTACGCCCCCGGCCCTATTTTTTATACTTTAGTTTGAAACCGGGTCTCACGAAGTTGCGGAGGGCCTTGCTAAGGAGTGAGAGAGAGAGAGAGAGAGAGAGAGCTGAGGCTGGCCACGAACCTGGATCCTCCGGTCTCCACCTCCCAAAGTACTGGGATTACAAGCGTGCGCCACCACGCCCGGCTAGTTTCTTTCACTTCTTTTGAGAAATTAATTAGCCCATTCTCAGCATGTTCACAAGCCTCTCAGTGACCACACCTCAATCCCCCTTGCCATTTGTGTTCTAGTGTGCCTGTGTAGTTTTTGTCTTTCTTGATTTTCAGAAAGAGGTGAATGTCTGTCACTATTTTGCTTCAGCAACATTCAAACTTCCAAAGTGTGAATGTTAAATGGTTCAAGTACCAGATAACATTAGCACTATTGGCAGACAAGATGTGAGCCAGTGAAGGAGAAATGTTAATTAAACCCTTCATCTGATTATTGTCATAGAAACTATCTTACAGGTTCGTGCAGGTGTAAAGCAGTTGGTTTCCTGCAGTGATTTCTGGAACACTGTTTTCAGATTTGCTGCTTGTATAAAGTTCCCTCTGGCTTATCTTGGAACCCCCTCTCCCCCTCCTACCTTATCTACTTTCCATTAGTAAAAATCAATTTTTCAGGTTTGATTCAACATGATAAATATTTACTGAGTGCCTATTATATACATGTGGTCAGAAATACAATGTTTCAAATGTTCCTTGCATGGGAATAAAGTTCTTAACAGACTTAAGATAATTTATCAAAGTGTTGTCCTTGGATGTCACTGATTGGCAAGATAAATGACTGAGGAAGGGAAATGATCCTTCACGCCTGTGTGTGATATGGTGGGGTGGGAAGGGCAGGCAGGCAGAATGGAGGGACAGGTTTCCCTGAAGAAGTGGAAACCTATAAAAGATTCCAAAAGAGGGAACCTCAGCAGAGGCCTAGCAGGGTTAGTGTACTAGGCCAAGCAGGAAAGGGCCCAGCAGCAGTGGGCACCGCTGAACTCCAAGGAATACGGCAGTGCCCAGCAAGGTAATCCTTCTTTTGATCTTCACTTCATATCTTTGAAATAAGAAGTAGTAAAATACCACGAAAGAGCCTCTGAATAAGAGAAAGTCACCAGTCCTTAGGCTAGACTAGAAACCAACAACTTTTCACATGGATATAGAACTACAGAAAACAGAAACCAGGGAAATGCTTGAGCTCCTGGGAATTTACTCCTTAGCCATGTTGATACCACCCAGTTTCCTTATCGATTACCACTTCTTCCCTCGCCTCATCCTCTACTCTAATGTGTAGCCTTAGCAGGTGCATGAGGACTTTGGCTCCCTTGCCATATTGTACATGTACCTCTAGACATGCCAGTCACAGAACTCTAACAACCTGGCCACAGAAATGGTTCAGAGAGTGTTCACATGGCCTACGCTAATGCAACCAGAATCCCTCACCAAACTTATTTAAGCTGAAGTAGGAGTCAAGACTAGGAAGATGAGAGACAAGGCTGGGAAGATGTGAGCCTGGAACCATCAATAGCCAAGGTCCCTGCCTTGTGGAGAACGTCAGTTTGAAAGATGGACATTGATATGAGAGAAACAAAAGCAAGAAACAGAGATCCCTGCTCATCTGTGCTTCCCTAAGTCAAACATTACCCCCTTTTAAAATATGGAAATAAGTGTGGCATGTTCAAGGAACTGAAGCCAAGTGTGTGAGAAAAGAATGAAAACAGATAAGGTTGGGGACCTCATTATGTAAGTTAATGAATATTAATACTGCCTAAACTTTAAAACTGCCTGGAAGGTTTCTAAAAACATCACTAGCGACTTTGATTTATAGTAATGATGCATTTGATAATTCAAAACAATCTTCCCTCTTCTATTCAACATTCTACTGGAGAATCTAGTTATGTGATAAATCAAGAAAAAGAGTTAAAAGTTATTCAGATTAGAAAAGTAAAGTGCCCTTGTTTGCAGACGACATGATCATCTTTGTAAAAAAAAAATCCAATTGATTCTACAAAACAGCTACTAAAACTAGTAAGTGAGTTTGTAAGGTTGCCGGATACAAAGAACAATCTATAAAATATCAATTTTATTTCAACATATGAGCAAAGAACAATTGGAAATTAATTTTAAATACCATTTATGATAACACCAAAAAGTATTTAGAGATAACCTGACAACACCTGCTTTTAAAAATTGCAGACTAGAAACCTCAAAACATTGCTGAGAAAAATTAAAGATAACCTAACTAAATGGAGAGATATACCATGTTTGTGGGCTAGGAAACTCTAATATTAATATTAAGATGGTGATTTCCCCAAAATTGATCTGTAAATTTGACAAAATCTCAATCAAAATTCCAGCAAGTTTTTATGTAAAAAGTAAGAAGATAATTCGGAATCTTATGTAGAAATTCAAAGGACCTAGAAAAAAATCTGAAAAAAAGAACAAATTGTAAGACTTACACTATCTGACTAAGTCTTATGATAAATCTACATTAATTAAGAGGGTGTGGTATTGGCAAAAGGAAAATCACATAGATCGATGGAACAGAATGGAGAGACCAAAATGGACCCAGACAAATATAGACAACTGATTTTTGACAAAAGCACAAAGGCAATTCAAAGGAGGAAGTCTCTTTCAACAAATAGTGCCATAAAAATTGGAAATCCATATGCAATAAAGAAATAATTATATTCTTAACATATATCTAATATCTTATACAAAAACAAACTTATAATGGATCATAGATTTAAATATAAATCATAATACTAAGCCAGGCACAGTGCCACATACCTGTAATCCCAGTAGTCAGGAAGGATTACAGGAGCATTACAGGATCAAGGCTAGTGTGAGCAATTTAGTGAGACGCTATTTTAAAATAAAAAGGGCTGGGTGTGCAGCTCAATCCCTGGTACCTGGATTCAATAAAACTGTATCTCTAAAAGAAAAAAAAATGAGAAAATCTGTATGCTTTGCATTTAAAGGTATTTTTTAGAAATGACACCAAAAGCATGATTTGTAAAAGAAAAATTTGATATTTAACTTTATCAAAATTAAAGCCTTTTTCTCTATGAAAGACTGTTAAAAATAAAATTCCAAGTCTAGAAGAACAATTTGTAAATCAAGTATCTGATAAAAAACGTGTGACTCAATAACAAAAATATAAGCAACCCAGTGAAAACAGTAGGCAAAAAAAAACTGTGAACAGATCTTCACCAAAGAAGATCTACAGATGGCAAATAAGCATATGAAAAGTGGGGTTTGCCTGCAACAACTATTATTGTGGTATTGTAGTGGTGATTTCTATTTCCTCCTGCCTTCTTCATTAATTAACAGCAGTGCTTTAAAGTTTATCCTTTCTTTCATTTGTATACATCTCACATAGATTAAAAGTACTGATTTTTATTTTTTGAGTTACAATCCAATATTATCATCACATATTTTTAATTGAGGTAAAATTTATGTAACATAAAATTTATTGTTTTAAAGTGTATATCTGTAAATATGCATGAGGTAAGCTGGATACAATGGTGCACATCTGTACTTGGGAGGCTGACACAGGAAGATTGCAGGTTCAAGGCCAGCCTTAGCAACTTAGCGAGACCCTTTTTAAAAATATAAAAATAAAATAGATCTGGGGGTGTAGCTCAGAGGTAGAACCCCTCCCTGGGTTCAACCCCCAGACCCGCTCCCACACAAAAATATATGCATGAGTGTCAAGGGCCGAGGCCTGTCTTGGAAGCACACTGAGATTATCATCTTGGACCAGCCCAGTGTGGATACATGGTATTTGGCTGGGTGGGATCTGTCCGCAAACGGACACATTCCAAGGGACCTGGTGTAATCTTTAAGGTGCTGTCTTTGATGTCGTCTCCACCCAGTAATGGTTAATCCCTCCTTCCCTTAAGTTTGTCACATGCCTGCCTCACTGACCATCTTTACCGTAACCTGAGATAATTGCTGATTTGTGTTTGATTAATCTTTACTGTAACCTGTGATAATTGCTGATTTCTGTGTTTGATTAACTTTTAAAGTTCCTATAAAAATAAGGTTCTGGCTATAGAAGGCCGGGAGAATTTGCCATCTCTATCTCCTCCCCAACCCCCCAATTATTAAATGTAATTATTTTGCAAATTACCATATCAGACTTCATGTTGTTTCGTGCGAGAAGACCATTGTTAGGAAGCTGCCTGGTGCAGCGACCTTCCGTGGCTGGAATCACAGAATTCAGGAAGCTGTCTGGGCAGTGACCATCTGTGGCTGGAACCACAGACTATTTGTCGGGAAGCTGCTTGGTGCAGCGACCGTCTTGTGGCTGGAACCACAGACTGTTTGTCAGGAAGCTGCTTGGTGTGGCGACCATCTGTGGCAGGAACCACAGACTATTTGTCAGGAAGCTGCAGGGAGCAGCAACCTTCCGTGGCAGGAACCACGGAGTAGATCGTCCACCGGAGTTACCGCAATACATGAGGTAGGCAGCCATGTGGTAATATTTGAAATTAGAAAAACCTTTCCAGAGTTAATTCAAGGTGCCACACCACAGTGTTTTGAAAAGCTACCATTAAAAATATATTCTTTTCAGCTTATTTTTCTATAATTCTCTAGAATGTAATTAACCCATTTCACTGGCTTTTGGTACATTCACAATATTGTGCAACCACCACTAACTAATTTTAGAATATTTTTATAACACTAGAAAGAAATCCCATATCCTTTCAGCACTGATTTCCCAATTTCTTTTCTATCCCTTCCCCAATCCCTTATAAGGACTAATCTTTCTGTCACCGTGGATTTGCCTATCCTTGACATTTCATATAACTATGTGGCCCTTGTGTCTAGCTTATTTCAATTAGCATAATGGGGTTTTTAGAAATTTATTGGTGCATTGGAATTATGCATTGTAGTGAGATTCAAAGTGATACGTTCATATAGGCACACAACATCACTTGGTATGTTTCCCTCCACAACCCATCCTGTTCCCTTCCCCCTCCCTCCCTCCCTATTAGTATAGCTATTAATATTATTGAGGATTCTTGTATGTAATAAGTCACTTCTCTCTGCTTTTTCTCTCTCTTTGCCTCTTTGTTTTTTAATAGTTTGATTATAATCTATCTCAGACCCAGCATTTCCACTCTTAATTATATGCCCCAAAATAATGTGTGCACATGTGCACCAAAAAACTTATAAAAAGTGAAAACAGTTGTGTTATACAAAAAAGGCAAAAGCATTAAACAAATCTAATATCAACAGTAGAATGGATAAATAAATTCTGGTATTGCAATATCATTTATAATAGCTTCAAAAACATGGAACACCTAGGAATATATTTAATAGAATAGTAAAAGACTTGAATACTAAAAATTACAAAGCACTGGGGCCGGGTGTGGTGGCGCACGCTTGTAATCCCAGTACTTTGGGAGGCAGAGACCGGAGGATCCCGGTTCGTGGCCAGCCTCAGCACGCTCTCTCTCTCTCTCTCTCTCTCTCCCTCTCCCTGTCTCTCTCTCTCTCTTTACCTAGTGAGGCCCTCCGCAACTTTGTGAGACCTGGTTTCAAAATAAAGTATAAAAAGTAGGGCCGGGGGCGTAGCGCGGAGGTAGAACGCCCCTGGGTTCAATCCCCGGTACTGCAAAAAAAAAAAAAAAATTACAAAGCACTGCTGAGAGAAATTAAAAGTATTATATAAATAGAGATATACTATGTTCATGGATTATAAGACTCAATTAATTCTCCCAAATTGATCTATAGGTCCAATACAGTAAAAAATGCAACTGGCTTTTTTTATATAAATGATAAGTTGATTCTAAAATATGTATGAAAGGAAAAAACCTAGAATAGCTAAAATAATTTTAAAGAAAACAAAAGTTGGAGGAACTTAGACTACTGGATTTCCAGTATTAGGGAGATAATAGTAGTTTGGATTAGTTAATGATGATAATGATGTTGTTTAATAGTTAGTGGTGATAATTACTGCATATATGGCATTTATTACATGTCAGGCACTTTTCTGTGTTCTTTACTATATAGTTACATAATCAAGATCACACATGATAATGATATAAGGATAAATATATAGATCAATGGATCAAAATGAGAGTCCAAAAGTGAATCCACATATATGTTGATTTTTTTTTTTTTTTGCGGTACCGGGGATTGAACCCAGGGACGTTCTACCTCCGCGCTACACCCCCAGCCCTATTTTTTATACTTTATTTTTGAAACCGGGTCTCAAGAAGTTGCGGAGGGCCTCACTAGGTAGAGAGAGAGAGAGAGAGAGAGAGACAGGGAGAGAGAGAGAGCTGAGGCTGGCCGCGAACTCGGATCCTCTGGTCTCCGCCTCCCAAAGTACTGGGATTACAAGCGTGTGCCACCACGCCCGGCATATATGTTGATTTTTGACAAACGTGCCAAGGTGAATCAATCAGAAAAGATAATCTTTTCAACAAATGGTGATAAAACAACTGGATATTCATATGGAAATAAAATGAACCCTGTCTCTAGTTAATTCATATAGAAAAAATTAACACCAAGTAATAATGTTCCTATATTTAAAACCTAAAATTATAACATTTCTAGAAAAAAACTAGATAAAATTCTCATGACTTTGAAACAGATAAATATTTTAGATTGAACAATAAAAAATTTTTTCATTAAGTGGACTTCATCAAAATGAAAGCCCTCTGCTCTTCAAGAGACATCATTAAGAAAATAAAAATTATGTTTGTGCGTATATGATTTTGTGTTCTTTGTTTTTGCATGTATAGAATATATATATATATACATATATATTGTTTCTAGAATATATAAAGAAATTTAACTTTAATAATAAGTTGACAATGGTCGGGCGTGGTGGTGCACGCTTGTAATCCCAGTACTTGGGAGGCGGAGACCGGAGGATCCAGGTTCGAGGCTAGCCTCAGCTACATAGTGAGGCCCTCCGCAACTTTGCAAGACCCAGTTTCAAAGTAAAGGATAAAAAATAGGGCCAGGGGTACGCCCCTGGTTTCAATCCCCGGTACCGCAAAAAAAAAAAAAGTTGACAATGCAATTAAAAATGGATGAAATATTTGAAGAGATAGTTCATAAAAGATCTACAAAATAGCTAATAAGCAAATGAAAGAATACTCAAAATAATTTTTCACCAGAGAAATGCAAATTAAAACCACAATGTAACACATACATGCCCATTACACAGCCATTACCACTGGATAACGTTTGAAAGACCAACAGTATGAAAATTAGGCATGAATATGGAGCAATTAGAACTCTCACACATTGCCTATAGAATGTAACATAGTAAAAGTACTTTGGAAAATAGTTCAGCAGTTTCTTATCAAGTTGTGCATACTTAGTATTCCATCCTGTAGTTTCATTCCTATAATTACCAGAAATTTAAAAAAACATGTCCACTCAAAGATTTTACAAAAATGTTAATTTTAGTTTTTACATAATAATCAAAAAAGGAGGAAAACAAACACTCATCAGCTGGTGAATGCATAAGCAAATTGCAGTAACATATTCTTATAGTGGAATACTATTTACAAAAAAGTAGAAATGACCTATTGATACATGCAACGATATGGGTGTATCTCAAAAACATGATGTTGAATAAAAGTAGCTAGGCACCACAGAATACATACTGTATGAAATTCATATTTGTATGAAATTCTAGTAAGTATAAACTAATATTTAGTGGCAGAAATTAGATTAGTGGTTACCTCGGACTGGAGTTAAGGGAGAAAGCTTGATGAAAAAGGAATGCAAAGGACTATTTGGGCAGGGCATGGTGGCGCACGCTTGTAATCCCAGTACTTGGGAGGCTGAGACCAGAGGATCCGGGTTCATGGCCAGCCTCAGCTACTTAGTGAGGCCCTCCACAACTTAGTGAGACCCTGTTTCAAAATAAAGAATAAAAAATAGGGCTGGGGGTGTAGCCCGGAGGTAGAATGCCCCTGGGTTCAATCCCCGGTACCCCCAAAAAAAGGACTATTTGGCATAAGGAAAATATTCTATATTTTGACTGTCAGATCATTTTTTATAATTTACAGAAGTGTATGCCTAAAATAGATGCATTTTTGTATATAAATTATACTACAGTGAAGTTGATTTTCTACAAAGATCCTTCTGGCTGCCACATAGAAATTGGATTTTGGTCCTTACAAGGGTGGAAACAGAAGTACTATTTAAGAGGCAATTGCAGAGATAGCAGTAGCTTGAATTAGATAATGATGACAACATTTAATAGTGATAGTTAATGTGTATATGGCATTATTACATATCAGGCATTTTTCTGTGTACTTTACATGTTTTGATTCATTTAGACCTCTCACAAATCCTTTGATAGAGGTACTATTATTACTCCAAAACACAAAAACCTGAAGCAACTATGGAAAAGTTGATAGTCTGGCTTTAACCTACACACTTAACCACTATTTTCTACAGGATAGATTTAGAATATATTTTGAAAGTACAAAGCTGGGTGTGGTGGTGCACGCTTGTAATCCCAGTATTTGGGAGGTTGAGACAGGAGGATCTGGGTTCACAGACAGCCCTAGCTACTTAGTGAGGCCTTCCACAACTTAGTGAGACCCTGTTTCAAAATAAAGTATAAAAAATAGGCCTGGGGGTGTAGCTCAGAGGTAGAATGCCCCGGGTTCAATCCCAGTACTGCAAAAAAAAAAAAGGAAGTACAGTTGTCAGAATTTACTGATATGTAAAATGTTCTTTGTACGCTAAAGAAAGAAACCAAAGATGGTGATTCTATACTGGGATAAAGAAAACTGGAAAAGGATCATGTTTATAGGTTGTTAAAGGAAGAGGCTTCCATTATACATGTGGAAGCAAAATCTGACTTTTGTGTGCTAAGCATAAAAGAGCTGTGTTTCTAAATTAAGCCTATGAAGAAAACAAACTACTCATTTGGTTTGAGGAAGCATAAAGTTTTGGGAGGGGTGGAAAACACCTACATAGCAGTGTTTGAGAATTGATTAACCACAGGTTTGATGGTCACAGAAATATGATCATTGAAGTGGGGCTCTTGCTACTTGGCTGGCTTTTAGAGGTGTGTGTCTTGTTAAGAAACTGACATTAATCCACTGGTATAGGAAAATCTGTTCTGCTGTAACTTTTTTTCCAAAGCTAAATATCATTCTATTGCTTCCTAAGAGAATAAGAATTTGTCATTTCAACAAGGAGAAGACATTTTAGAGCTGTGTTTAGAACATGCTATTTTTGAGATGCTTATTAGCCATCCAAGTAATGATGTCAAGTACATATTAGGCTATGTCAATCTGGAATTTCAGGTACACATCAAATCAGAGTCATCAGTCTACAAATGGTATTTGTAACAAGACTGGACAAGATCACCAAGGGGGAAGAATGTAGCTAGAGTCCTGGGTGGAAAGGTATTTCCAAACTTTGGAGATTGGCAGAGTAGAAGTTAAACAACAAAGATGTATGAGAAGGATTGACAAGGAGGTCTGAAAAAAAATCATTAAGGTTCCACAGGGTGACTGAAAACACCCTAGTATTTAACAGGGTAAAATTAATTCTGAGTATTCAATGGCAAATAAACCAAAAATTAAGAGAATATGTTTTCTAAAATGAAATTTAGTGACATTATTGAGTGTCCACTTTGTGCCTGGCATTATATAAGCCCTGAGAAAGTGAGATGAATGAGAAAGTTTCTCTCAAAATGAAGTTTTGAATTTACCATTTCAATCGTTCTATCAAGAAATATTTAACAAATGCCTTTGAGGTACATAACACAATAAAAACTTATTTTCAAAAAGTCACTATTCTAAGTAATATAATGTATATAACAACAAAAAATGTCTGAGTGATACAGAAAAGGGAAAGATCAACTGGTCAGATGGACTTCTCAGAGAAGAAACATTTGAGCTCAATTTTATAGAACAGAAGATATTCTACTGGGCAGCAAAAGAGAAAGGGTATTCCAGAAAGAGGAAGTAACAAGGCCAATTGTACAACTCTAGAAAGAGCTGGGCTGCTGGGGAACAGGAATCAACAAAAGACTGCAGCAAAAGTGGAGAGAGCACAGGTGGAAGGTAAGATTAAGAGGCACATCCCTAACACCTGTGTACACATGGTACAACACCATACAAGGACCATACATTCAAATATAAAGTTCCAATTCATGCCAACAAAGTAATAATGTTTATTCTTTCTACATTATCTTCATATTCAAAATGTGGCAGATGGGAAGCTATGTAGTATAGGTTAACATGGTAAATCTGCTTTCATACAAGCCTTTACTTACACTGAACAGTCCAAGTAGTACTGTGTTCATGACCAAGTCATTCCATTCTTAAGAATTTATCACTAAGAAAGTTCCATAAATCTTGCCAGATAACAATAATTAATAGTCTACTTCTGGGATTTATGATTTGTTTTTTAAAATGATTCCAGCAATCACTATATATCTGATATGAATAATTAGATATGGATATAAAACTGGAAGTTTTCCAACTTTTATTAAATGTTTAAGTGAAACATTGCCATTGAGTGAAGTTAGCCCTTTTAGAATCTTACAGTGTCTTCTGTGGTATCTAAACAAATTCTTTACTAAGAAAATTCACTTACTTAATGCTTTTATGCCAAAATCTAACAATATCATTATTTCTTTCATGTTTTCTTCTGATTCTTCCTCAAATTCTCCCATATCCGGCCCTTACTTTCCTTTCTTTACTCTAGACCATTTATATCTGGCTGACTGAAATAACTTCTTGGGTGATGTTCCTGTCTCCTGACATTCCACATCTATATTGGAGTTCATATATCTTTCCCAAAATGTCCTTTTTAATATTTCATGCTTCTTCTTGAATAAAGTCAATGGCTTCCCCTCCCTATAGAATAAAACTCAAACTCCTCCCGTTGGCCCTTAAGCCTGCACATTCACCTAATCTACCACTACTCCCACCTCATGCTATCTTCTGTAGCACAGGCCTTAATTCCAGTTCTAGCTTCTTAACTCTTCCCTGAGTTCAAATTTATTTCTCTCCCTTCTCTGGATGCCAATTTACTCATTTTAACAATTAAAAACACCATACACATACACATATATCAGAATAATATATGCAAACATATATAATAGAATTCAGAGCTGTCAATACAAAGAAACTAAATACCAGAGAAGGAAAAACTTTTCTTGGAGACACAGCACAAGAAGAAGGATAGGGTTTGTTTTAGGCAGATGGACTCCGCTGAGGTAAGGAGAAGCCAGTAGAACTTCTAACAACCATGCATGCTGATGTGATGGATTAGAATCTGTAGGAGCCCCAAATGCTGAAATAATTCCCCTCACCTACCAACTCTCTTTAGAGGACTTTGTTAAGTATGCAGCAGCACAAAAGGTTGGAGGCTGGTGGGAAGGCAAAAAGCTTCATGGTATTTAGATTCAAAATAGTGTTAGAGGGAGAGGCTTGTAATACACACAGAATAGATCCCTCTCAAGATACTTGAAACTAGAAGCAACTTGAAATTGCCTTAAGCGCAACTCATCCCTGACTCACCCTGGTTGATGACAGGGGAAAGGGCATACCTTTTCTGGAAGAAAACAACACATATTCCAATCTCTACTCTTCTTTTAAACACAACTAACTGTAAGCATATAACTTTAAAACAGCATTGTAAGAAGAAAAAAATTGTGAGACAATCAGTAGCACCTGAGCCATAATTAAGAGGTCAAAGTATGCCGGATGTGGTGGTGCACACTTGTAATCCCAGTATTTGGGATGCTGAGACAGGAGGGTCCGGGTTCGTGGCCAGCCTCAGCTACTTAGTGAGGCCCTCCACAACCTAGTGAGACCGGTTTCAAAATAAAGAATAAAAATAGGGCTGGGGGTGTAGCTCAGAGGTAGACCGCCTCTGAGTTCAATCCCCAGTACAGCAAAAAAAAAAAAAAAAAAAAGAGGTCAAAGTGTGATCTTAGGCTATACCCACTCCTATCGCCTTAACAGTTTACAAATTTGGTAGATAATCCCTTGGCAAGGACATCAACATTACAGAAGTGGAACTGAGTCACAGTGGCCATGATAAAACTCACCTATAGTGAGGACAAAGTAAATGAAGGAGAGGGAGGACTTAGCTTACACCATCTCAGATATGCTCCTGTAAGATATACCCAGAATCTTTCAGGGAAAACTGGGTGCGAGTTTAAGAAATCTGGAGGTCAATTTACTTAACAGACATAAACATAATCAATTCACTGTGCAAGAAATAGACATGTGTCTCGTGTCAGTTTTTTCTGTTAAGATCCTTTGCTTCTTTTTTTAACTTTTATTGGTACATTGTAGTCTCACATCATAATAAAGTTCAGAGTAATAGGGAATACATGCAGGCAGCATTTGGTGAGCTTCCCCCCAGCTCCCTCTCCACACCCTTCTCTTCCCCATACATAATATTGAAATTGGCATTGATGATTCCATATATGTACGTAATATCAATGGAAGTGTTTCCTTCATTAATTCTCCCTCCCCTCTCAAATTCTCCTCTACACCTCCTCCATCACTCTGCTGGGGTTTCTCCTCATTTGTCCAAAGTCTTTCTTGTATCCTGATTACTCCCTAGTTTCCACATATGAGAGAAAATATATGACCCTTCACTCTGTGACTGGCTAATCTCACTTAACATAATGTATTGGTCAGGGTTCACTAGACTAACAGAATTCACAGAATGAGTATATGGAAAAAGGGATTTATCAGATCAGCTTACAATGTAGTCCCAAGTTCCGACTGCACGTGGAGAATCAGAGGAACCAGTAGCTGGTAGAGCGGTCTAAGAGCTCTTCGGAGAAACGATGGTGAAGTTTCAGTTCGAAGGGCTGGAGGCCGATGATCTCAGATGAGAGCAGAAGATCAAGAAGCTCTTCAGAGAAACAGCGAAGTTGGAGGCCGACAATCTCAGATGAGAGCAGATGCGTTTTCTTCGGAAAGAGTCACGTATCTCTCTACACGGCTTTCTCCTTCTTTTATCTAAGTCCTGCACCTATCAGAACCCTGCTGCCTACATTTAAGGCAGGACTTTCTGTTTAATCTGCTGTTACACACCCAAAGTCACATGATCTTGAGTGTGTCATGATCCGGTCAAGTTGACAAATTAGATTAACTATCACACATAATGTCCTCCGGGTCCATCCATTTTCCTACAAATGATAAAATTTTGTTCAGCTTTATTGCTGAGTAGAATGCCATTTTGTGTATATCCATCCATAATTTTGTAATCCATCCATCTGAAGATGGATTCCTCACTGCTAAGTCTTTCTCATCATTTAAACTTCAACTCAAATGTCACCACTTGATAGAGGTCTTTTATATTTATTATCCCCACTAGAAAATATGCACCTTGAGGGTAGGGATCCAACTTGCAATTTACTGTATTTCCAAATCCTAGAATGATTCACACAGTCACTGAATAAATATTTGTTCATGACATTCAAATGTTTTTGAATGTTTAGAGCTTTCATTCAATTACTTATATTTATGAAGGTTATCAACACATGTCTTTAAAAGTTTACCTAACAATTTTAACAAACACCCACAGGAAAAACATACCTTTATGGGAACTTGAGAATCCAACTGAGAGGTTAGTGCACCACAGTAGAGCAAAACATCCAAGAACAGATGCATTAAAGTAGATAAAAACAGCATTACTTTATACATGTCACCCCTCCCCCAAAGCAGCACAGCTCAGTGCTATGCTCACCCCTTGGCTGCTGATTTCTCCAACAGGGGAAGAAAGTGAGGGTAAAGTGAGCACCCAGCTCACCCAGCATTGTGAGACAATTCCGAAGAGTCCCAGTTCTACCTTGTCCCACTCTGAACACTGAGGGGGTCATCACAGCTGAATCATTTGGAGAAAGCTAGGAATGAGGAAATAGGGCAGGGGCTCATAGCAACCTGCAAACAGATCTTAATAACTGCCGACAGATCCTACTGTCCATCAGGAGTCCTACCCATGTACCCTGTGCCCTAGAGAGTGCCTCATCCACAGACACCCCACACACACACACTTGCTGACACACATCCTAGCACTCCACATGGATCTTCACCCCGCACTCCTCCATAGGCACTCTACACAACTCCATCGATGGCATCCCAGACTCTTTCCTTTAGGCAGTACATGTGCTCCCCTATGTGTAGCAGGAATGAGCCTCCACATACAATACTCGGATAGCAGGAGATGGCTCAACATTGCTAGACTGGATAAAGACACACAACCTTGATCACTTCAGGGTACTGCCCTAGGAGAAATAAATTGGAGGCTCTCAACACCTGGCCTAATTTTCTGGGATCAGGAAAAGGTACACAATCCTAAGACTTCCCCCCAAGCAGGAAAAAGAGGAGTAGATAAAAAATTTCTATCAACAGAAAATTGTGTCAATAGAAGAGTTTTGAGAGACCTCCAGATCTTTAGCCAGTCTGAATAGTGAAGATTTTTCTTGCCCAAAGTTACTCAGTAAAGAATGGAGAAGATGACTGCTTTTTCAAATGAGAAGACAGCAGTGCAAGGCTTCAAGAACTATTAAAAATCAAGAAAATATGACACCACCAAAGGAATAAAATAAAACTCCACTGACTGACCATAAATGGAGATAAATAAATTTCCTGGTTTAAAAAAAGCAACTGTATTAAAACTCAGTAAAACTGAAAGAGAACATAGATAGACAACTAAATGATAGAAAACAATGCAAGAACAAAATGAGAAGCTCAAAACAGAAATAGAAACCATAAAAACAACCAAATAGAAATTTAGAGCTGAGCTGGGCGTGGTGGCGCATACTTGTAATCCCAGTACTTTGGGAGGCCGAGACCGGAGGATCCGGGTTTGCAGCCAGCCTCAGCTCTCACTCTCTCTCTCTCTCTCTCTCTCTACCTAGTGAGGCCCTCCGCAATTTCGTGAGACCCGGTTTCAAAATAAAGTATAAAAAAAATAGGGCCAGGGGTGTAGCGCAGAGGTAGAACACCCCTGGGTTCAATCCCTGGTACCAAAAAAAAAAGAAAGAAATTTAGAGCTGGAAAATACAATGATTGAAGTAAAAATTTCCATAGAAAGCTTTGATAGCAGAGTCAAACAAGAAAAAATATTCACTAAATTTTTCTGTAAGATGAACAAAAAAATTAAAAATAAAAAGAGTGAAGAAGGTTCAAGGCCAGCCTAGCAACTTAGCAAGGCCCTTAGCAACTTAGGGAGATCCTGTTTCAAAATAAAAAATAAAACAGGGCTGGTGGTGTATCTCAGAGGTAGAACACCCCTGGGTTCAATCTCTAGTACCACAAAATAAAAGAAGAAGAAAAGAAAAAAGAACTAATGAATATTAAAACAGAAATAAGTGGAAGATAGATTCATAAAACAATTGAAAGGATTAATAAAGCTAAGAGTTGGTTTCTTTAAAAGATAAACAAAATTGACAAACTCAGCTATATTAAGAAATAAGAGAGAATATTCAAATAAGTAAAATTATAAATGAAAGAGGGGATATTACAACTGATATCATAAGAACACAAAAGATCTATAAGGATTACTATGAACAGTTATCTGCCAACAAACTAGATAACCTAGAACAAATGGATACATTCTAGAAAACATACCACTTAACTAAGGCAAAATTATAAAGAAATAAAAAATCTGAAAAGTCTATTAACAATAAGGAGACTAAATCATTAATCAAAACCCTCTCAAAAATGAATTCTACAAAATATTTAAAGAAGAATTAGCCCCGAACTTTATCAAACTTTCCTAATAAACTGAAGAGAAGGGAACACTTCCAAAGTCACTTTATGAGGACAGACTTGCTTCAAACCAAAGGCAGGCAGGGTACTAAACTGAATGCACTGATTTTCATCAAAGATATTATTATGCAGTTGTATTTCCTTGAAGTGCCTTTATCTGGTTTTGGTATCAGAATTATACTGGTATCATAGAATGAGTTTGAAAGTGTCCCTTCCCTTTTTATTTCCTGGAGTAAGTGAGGAGGATTGGCATTAGTTCTTCTTCAGGGATCTGTGATTCCATCTGGCCCTGGGCTTTTCTTTCTTGGGAGGTTTATTTATTTATTACTGCTTCAAGCTCATTGCTTGTTACTGAACTATTTAGGTTTTCCATATCCCTTTGGTTCAATTTTGGTAGGTCATATAAATTTATCTCTTATTTTTAGGTTTTTCATCTTATTGGAATTTAAGTTTTTAAAATAGTCCCTAATGATCCTCTGGAGTTCAGTAGTATCTGTTGCAATATCTCCTTTTTTGTTTCCAATTTTATTAATTTGAGCCCTCAGTTTGGCTAAAGCTTTATCAATCTTATTTAGCTTTTCAAAGAACCAACTCTTTGTTTCACTGATCCTTTTATGGTTCTTTATTTCCCTATTTCATAATTTCAGCTCTGAATTTTGCTACTTCTTTCCTTCCGCTGGCTTTGGGGATGATTTGTTCTTATTTTTTTTAAGACCTCAGTTTGCATCATTAGGTTATTTACTTGGGACCTTTTTGAATTTTTTATGTAGACACTTATAGCTGTAAACTTTCCTCTTAGAACTGCCTTTGCTACATGCCAGATATTTTGGTATTGTGTATTTTTATTCTCATTTTTTATTTATATTTTAATATTTTATTTCAATTTCTAGTCTCATTAATTTCTTCAATGATGTATCCATCATTCACGGTGTATTGTTTGGTTTCCATGTGTTTGTATAGTTTCTACAGTTTTTCTTGTTGTTGATCTCTAATTTCATTCCATTATAATCTGAAAAGACGCAAGGAATTATTTTAACTTTTTTCTATTTGCTAAGGCTTGCTTTATGGCCTAAAATATCTATTTTGGAGAACGTTCCATGAGCAGCTTAAAAGAAAGCATATTCAGTTACTGGGAATATTGTGCAGATGTCTGTTAAGCCTATTTGATTTGTAGTATGAATTAACCCTATAGTCTATAGTATCTTTCGTTTTAATATCTGCATGAAATCACCCAGTATCATTGTATTGGGGCCTATCTGAGCCTGTATGTCAAGTAGTGTTTGATTTGTTTTTAACATTTGCTTTGATACTAATTCTCATTTGCTTATCTATTCCTCTAATAAGACTTATTATTTCCTGAGATTTCTTGGGTGTTTTTATCTCTTTCTTCTGTGTGTAGGATTCCTTTAAGTATCTTCTGCAATACTAGCCTAGTAGTCCTTTAGCTTATGCTTACCTTAGAAAGTTTCTATGTCTCCTTTAATTCTGAAGAACAGCTTTGCTGGATATAGCAATCTTGGTTGGCAGTTATTTATTTGCAGGGCTTAAATTACATTGTTCCAAGTCCTCCTGGACTTCAGGATTTCTGCTAAAAAATATGATGATATTTTTTGATATGTATTTTTGGAATTTTCATAATAATGTGTCACGGAGAAGTTCTTTTCTGGTTTTGTCTACTTGGGGTTCTAAATGCCTCCAGTATCTACATGTCCATTTCATCCCCAAGGTTTGGAAAGTTAGCCTGTATTGCTGCTTCTTCCTCAGTGCCTCTGAGCCTTAATTTCGGTCTCTTAATGTTGTCCCAGAATTTTGTATATTCTAATCATAGTTTCTTTTTTTGGTCTTTATTTTCCTTTAATACTTTCTGTAGTTCAAGGCCAGCACCTTGTCTTCAAGTTCTGAGATTGTCTTCTACTCGATCTAATGAATTGAAGAGATTTTCAACTGAATATTTTTATTTATTGAGCCTTTCGGTTCCAAGATTTCTGTCTGGTTCTTTTTCAGAATCTCTGGCTCTTTATCTAAATGCTCTTCCATATCCTGTATTTTCCCCCTTAGTTCATTCCTTAGATAATCTTTTAATTCATTAACCATTTTAACAAGTTTTTTTTAATTCTTTGGGATTTCATCTACTTAGACATTTGTGAATTCAGTTATTGGGTGAGGGGTCTTGTTGGAGGCATCTTGTTGGCTTCTGTCTTCATATTTTTATAGGTTCTAAGTTGTTTTCTCTTCTATTGTGATGGATTCCTCTTCTCCTATTATGTGAGGGTCTCTTAATGAGTGGTTATCTCTTTACAATTTGCCCTGAGCTGGGGTATATTTTAGCATCAAAACATCCAATCAGCATAATCAAGGTGCTAATTTCAACCACTAGGACTGCTTTTAGAGGAGAGAGTAACTGCTAGTAACAGTGCTAATTTAATAGCAAATCATATATTAGCATGTATAAAAATGGATTAACTAATGATCTCTACAACTCCATTACCAATAAGAAAAGGGGGTAAAAATAACATAAAATAGGCTGGAAGTTAAGCATTAATGATAGTATACTTAATATTAATTTGCATTGGAAGAAGAAAAAATAAAGAGAGAGAAAAGTAGGGAAGGGAGACAGAAAATAAAATGAGAGAAAAAAGGAGAAGGAGAAGAGAAGGGAAAGGAGATGAGAGAGAAGAAAAGAGGTATCAAAAATCCATAATTGAAAAATATGTAAAGTCAGAATAAAAATAATGAGGGAAGACACTAAAAAACATTTACAGAAAACAGTTAATGCAACAACAATCATAAAAGTTTTCTCCTTGCTGAAGTTTTTTAAATGGACATCCTTCTTTCTGAGGTTGCCCTTTCAGAATTCCCCAACTATGAGGATGGTTATGGGACCAATTTTTCTGTGCTATTTGTTCATTCTGAACTCTGACCCAAACTGAGCAAACTTGTTAGGGGAGTCTGTATGCTGAGCTCTGCCCCTCCTTGCCTGCCAGCAAATACTGGGGGAGCAGAAATTTATCCTCAATCTGGCTGTGTTTTTGTATACAGGAACGGGAGTGTAACCCTGGCAGGAGCTGCTGGCCAGCCCTCTCACTGGGCAGCCTGTGGACCAATGCAGATGTGCAATACCCCTCGTTCCAAGAGCCTCAGTCCATGTAGCGGGGGAAGTATGTGGGAAGCACTCAGGTCATATCAGCAGATCCTCCGGGTACTTTTGGTGTAGGGGAGGAGGCTGTGCTGGTGTTAGAATGCTGCTATCAACTTTCCACCCAACCCTGACAGACCCAGTTCTCCTCCCAGTCAGCCTTGATCCTTATCTCAGAGTTCAAACTGTCAATTTCACATGAAAGTGCCCTTCACTCTTCCCTGGAAACCTTCAGACTAGTAGCTGTTACTCCTTTCACCACCCAGATCTTACCCTAAATTGGTGTTAGAGTCTCATTCCTAGTTTGAACTCATGGTTTGGGCATCCACCAATTCATTAAAAAGTAAAGCACAAGTGACCATGGATCTTGAATGCACAGAAAGAAAGCAAACAAAAAATACTTTTTTAAAAAAAATAGGAAAAAAAGGAAAACTTCCCTACTAAAAAAAGTCCAAACAAGGAGTCTTTTTAAGCTGATGCTGCTTCATCTTTTTTACTAACTCCACTGGGACGTCTCCCACACTGACTCCCCTTGCAATATCTAAGCATATTTCCTGCTCAGATTGCAAACTGGCTGCAGAGTGGGACCTGCTTTTTTAAACTTGCTGTGAAACTTTCTTTCAGGTTGTTTGTGGGAAGCTTCCCCTCTCTGCTGAGCCACCAGCACTGCTGCAGTCTATTCCTTTTATTAATTCTTTCTGTCCCCCCAAAAGTGATATTTCTGGTTTTCACCTGGTTGCTAGCTGAGCTGCCTTTCAGCACTTTCCCATAACCTTCCTATCTCAGTATTCCACCACAGAACTATTGTCTTGATTCCATCTTGGAGAACAGCTACTTACTATATTGTGGATTCCTCTTGTCCACCCTTTTAAGAACCTCAAAAATTCTAATTTATTGAAAAGTTCAATTTTTATCATGGCAAGAAATAGGTGTTTCTTTGAAATGACACTTTTCATCAAATGTCTGCCAAATACCTGAGCCTGAATAACCATAGTTTGTGTGTCAATAGTTCTCTCAAGTAAAAGTGGTGCTTATGAGCCAGGCGTGGTGGTGCACTTAGTGAGGCCCTCCACAACTTAGTGAGACCCTGTTTCAAAATAAAGAATAAAAAATAGGGCTGGGGGTATAGCTCGGAGGTACAATGCCCCCTGGGTTCAATCTCCAGTATCACAAAAAAAAGTGGTGCTTATGAAAAATGTGTCACTTGGCTAACACCTCTGGCCAGGTGAGTTTCCTCAAGATGACCATCATACTTTGCTATGCGGCATAAGTGCAATTTCGTCACAAAGAACATCAAAAAGGTGTCTATTCAAAGTTATACATTTAATAAAGTTAATTTGTGTTTTTTCATCATGCCATTCCTAAGTGATTAACAGGCATTTTATACTTCAAATGCTTGGCAGTGAATTATTCATTTAGCATAAATACAGTAGAGTCAGTGTTTAGATTTGTGCTAAGGTGGCAGCTATTTTATCTACTATATCTTTTGCATCATCACCAAATGTCAACCCACTAAAATGTACAGATAGCTTCTTAAAATGATCATCAAAATAGTTTTGAGCCGGGCGTGGTGGCACACGCTTGTAATCCCAGTACTTTGGGAGGCGGAGACCGGAGGATCCGGGTTCACGGCCAGCCTCAGCTCGCTCTCTCTCTCTCTCCCCCTGTCTCTCTCTCTCCCCCTGTCTCTCTCTCTCTCTACTTTGTGAGGCCCTCCGCAATTTCATGAGACCCTGTTTCAAAATAAAGTATAAAAAATAGGGCTGGGGGTGTAGCACGGAGGTAGAACGCCCCTGGGTTCAATCCCCAGTACTGCAAAAAAAAAATAGTTTTGAATTTTCAGATCCTCAGAAAGGGTATTGAGAACTTCAGAGAGCTACAAACTACACTTGAGGGGGATTTACCCTTGAACCTGGAATGGTAGGAACCTTCCTTTCAATTATAGGAGAATTGAGGACAACTGAACAAAATGAAATTTTTAGCAAGGAGGACAGGGTAAGTAGATATTGAGGCAACTTGCAGGCTATGCTTCTGAAGGTAGAAGTTAACAAAGTTGGCTTGAGATAATTTTAAGTACATATTCATGATAAGAAATTGTGTAATAATCAGAGTATTCTCTGATAATGTTCAGTTGTATAAAGCACAATGGAAACTTAATCAAAATGGTTACTAGTGTCCAGGATCATACATAATCAATGTTACATACCCCTGTTTCAAAATAAAGAATAAAAATAGGGCTGGGGGTGTAGCTCGGAGGTAGAATGCCCCTGGGTTTCATCCCCAGTGCCACAAAAAAAAAGAGCCAATAAAGAAAATTCTGAGAGAGTATGTACATGGAAATTAGGCTGCCAAATCACTACTCTTCAGTTTCAAGATTTTTAACAGTTATCTAATTCCAGCATAATCTCTACAGAAATTCACTGTGACATCTAAGAATGATTGTACTGGAGCATGAATGGGTGTGTGGAGCTGTGTTATCTTATAAATCTCTGAATCAACATGTCATATCCATGGGTGAGCTCTTCATATTTCCTTCCTTAGATCTCATATTACAAAAAATGGCATTTACTTTTAATACATTTTCATTTGACTCATTGGAAGGTAGTATAAGTATGTAAAAACAGATTTGCTATTGCCTCAACACTTGTACCCTTCCAATCTTACATCTTTCTATCCAGAAGAATATCTTTCAGGAAGAAGGTTCAGCAAGAAAAGAGTTTTTAAAATCAGTTTAATAAAGATCACTTCAAGAAACTTGGCTAGAGATCAAGTTTCTAGAATTTTGTGACAATATGATTTTTACTCTTGTTCACTTTAATTTCAGATCCAATTTAATGATAATTTCTTGAAAGGCTTTCTGGACTCAAAATTATCAAAATTCATAATTAAATTATGAAAGAATTATGTGTAACTCTAAGTTTTCAAGGCAAACCAGACAAAGCAAGTTCTATTATTCAGTCTAAAACTGAAACAAGATAGAAATTCTTTTGGCTCATACAAAATCAATCATAGCAATCCACATTCTCTTAAATCTTCGATTGACAGCTACCATTTATAATGGAAACAAAAAGAAACTACTTTCAAAATAATTTTCAAGATTAATTTCCTCTGATAATCCTTTTGAAAAATATTACATGTTGCATGTGTTTAAAAAACAGACTCTGAATTCGAATGGCCTAAGTTTAAATACTGAAGTTATTCTTTTCTGAAAGTGTAATGTGGAGAAAATTAAGTTCTCCATGCCTCAGTTGTCTAAGGAATAGCCTGCCGCAAAATCTTTTCTTTTTTTTTTATTTTTGTGGTACTGGGGATTAAACCCAGGGCATTCTACCTCTGAGCTAAATCCCGAGCCCAATTTCTATTTTTTGTTTTGAAACAGGGTTTGCTAGTTTGCTGAGAGCCTCACTATTTGCTGAGGCTGTCCTCAAATCTGCAATCCTCCTGTCTCAGCCTCCCAAGTACTGGGATTACAAGCATGAGCCACCAGGCCTGTCCCCCCAAATCTTTTGTGATTCCCTTCATCATATAGGAACTATTTCCCAAACCCTTGGCTCCCTACTGCTAAGCTGGTAACTTTCTTACAGAACATTCCTTACTATATTTTGTGTCTTAATTTTTTTAACCTAATCTGTGCAACATCTTTAAGATCTTTGGAGGCAATGCCTGTGTTTTTTTACTCATTTCTGTTCTTATTAAAGAGTAGAGCACTGGGTCTGGCACAAAAAGGTACTCATGCATTTTTCATATTAATTAAAAGGAATAAGAAAAAGCAAAAAAAAAAAAAAAAAACATGTACTGAGGGCCTACAATATACCAGCATTTACAATAGGTGCTTTCATACATGCTATTTCATTTAACCTTGACAACATTCCTTCTAGACAGGTATTACTATCTTCATTCTACAGTTAAGGAAATTGAGGTTGAGAGAGGTTAAATCCAGAAAAAAAAATAATCTCTTCCCTCCAAGGAGTTTACAATCTGGTAAGGATATGTACTATGTATATTAATAATAACAAAAACAATACAGGTGGTATGTAAATATAGTGGTTCAAAGAAAGATTACTTTTTGTGTGGATGATTTGAAAAGATGTTACAATGAGGCCACACCTAGACTGGCCCAACAAAGATAGGACACTGTCAGTAGGTGGAGATACTCAAAAAGCATTCCAAAAACTGACAGACAGATCTTCCTCTAGTCTTAGGCAGACTCGGGGACTTTTCATTCCCCAGTTAAACACCGCAAGACTATATTTAAAGTTTTATGAAATAACACAATGAAAACATCGAATTTAATTAGGAAAAGCTCATAGCATGCTTTGTATTTATAATGTTTAATAATAACCTATAATATTTATTGAAGGCTTATTGGATGTCAGAAGTCTTATGTTTAGTGTTTACCATAGGTTGTTTCATTTAGTTCTTCCAACATACCATAATTATTCTGATATCATGAAAAAGAAACTAGATCTGAAAAATAGTCACCCCATTCTTAAAAGAATCATGTGCCTATTAAATGACCAAGGCAAGTTGGGTTTGTATTCATCTGATTACAGAGCCAGCTCACAATGCTATGTGTAGAACTGTTTCAAACTAAGGAACATTTGTGTTTAATCCAAAAAAGAAATCTTAACTGAAGCATATTAACTTCTCAAGTCACACAGGAGCTAAAGCATTCAATGCTATTTGAAAACTGAAATAAACAAGGAACTACCACAGAAGGTAATAAAAAGATTTTTCCCCTTCACCTATTGCTCTTCCCAACCACTGTGCTTATATTACTCCCATCTAAAGAAAGAACATCAACCCTTAATTTACTGCCACTCCCAATTCTATTTTTTTGTTTTATTTTGTTTTGTTTTGTTTTTGCGGTACCCGGGATTGAACCCAGGAGCCTTTTTCATCTGCTCTTTCCTGGTGCTTTTTACTTAAGTTCCTCACCCCTCCATACAATGCTTCTCTGTAAACAGATCTGAAAGCTTACATTTCTAATACTGTTTGATGGTGACGAGAATGATGATGTCCACCCACCACTATGAGGATAAATACACAAACAATCTAAAAGAATGGCACAATTAAATGAATACTTAATGCCTTAACTGTCTTAGAATTATAAATGTGTTCACCATAATCCCCATTGCTTATCTTCATAACAAAATCTTTAGAATGACTAAGATAAGGAAGTTCCCCAAGAAACTTTATATTATACTATGCAAATATTTTGGTCTTGATTCAAATTTCTGAGTTACGCAGACATATAAATACCCCCATTACATTTCTATAAGGCTTACTGTAGCTTGTGCAAAAATGCTGTCCAGGCTGAAGGTTATTCTGTTCTTAGTGTTGCATGCTTTACCTGAGGTGAAAAGCTCAATGGTAAATTTGAATAATAATGGATATGATGGCATTGTCATTGCAATTAACCCCAGTGTAGCAGAAGATGAAAAACTCATTCAAAACCTAAAGGTAAGAGAAAATTTTGTTATTCACATATTTTTGTTTCAGTAACTCTCTTTACCTAGGTACGTATAGAACACTCAAACAGTTATTACTTCCCAAAGTCACTTTGATAACATTCATAATTTATGTGGTATTTATCTAAACTGCCAAGATTAATACCTGCTTAATTGTTTTTATCATATATTAACAGTAGCTATTCCCTTAATGAATTAGTAAAAGACTGAACTGCTAATATTTTTTCAACTAGCTAAGCACCAGAAAGACTTTAAAGCAAGTGGAGAAATGTTCTCATCTTTTATCTTAAATTTTTTATCTTACTTTTATCAGTATTAAATAACTAATCTTACTTTTATCAATTTATCTTACTTTTATTAATATT